>CAXIWW010000216.1:30000-45000 GCA_964036315.1 Acanthosepion esculentum
AGCCATGACAAAATTTTAAGAAAAATGGAAATAAAAAGATGCTTATACTTAGAATTAGGAGCCAGTTGAAATTTCTGGAACACATAATGAGGGAAAACGGCTTGGAGAATTTGACACTCATAGGACATATTGAAAGCAAGAGGAAGAGATGAAAGCAGTGAGTAACCCACATAACAGTCTTGTGGATGGCATAACAGGGATTGGGAGGGATAGTGAAAAGACAAATCTTACTAAGAGAGTTACAAAGGGTAGGAAGTTGTGAAGAGTCATGATCACCCATGTCCTGAAAGGACATAGCTCATAGAAAAAGAAGAAAATGAATTCAGAAAGAACATTACTGTAATACAACTGGTTGTCATTTTTCATGAGTAACTAGTGGATTTTGTGTGTGTGTGTGTGTCTGAATCAAACTTGATGAAACTATTAGTCATATATAGGTTGACCCATTATTTCCCCTTCAAATTTGTTAGTCAGTATTTCAGGTTAATAGACCTTGAGTTTATAGAATGTAGGGAAATTTTCAGTGAAAATTTGTTGAAATTTAATCTATATGCCATAAGTTTTGCCGATTTATTGGCCGAATATGAAATCTGCGTTCAACCTGTACATGAGGTACAAATTAATGATTTCTTGTAGGAAAATGAAGGACTAATTTATGTAAAGGTATTTATAGAATAATAACTATAACAGATTTAAAAGTGAAAAGCAGTTTTGTAAAGATGAAAGAAAGAAAGAAAGAAAGAAAGAAAGAAAGAAAGAAAGAAAGGCAGTGTGCAATACTTGTGCAGAAGCAGGACTATAAAGATAAGTAAAAAGAAAACCAAATGTTTGTAGAAAAGAAAACAGGAAAAAAAGATTTGTATGAGTAAGAAAGGAAGAAGCTCAGAACAAGGGGGAAGTTATGAGAGAGAGTATTAGCTGTGAAAGATGAATTTGAAAATGGAAAAGGAATAGAAAAAACAAGAAAGGTGAAGGAATAAAAAAAGAAAGAAAGATGAGGAATAGAAAAGAGTGAGAGAAGATGAATGAAAAAGGGAAAGATGAAAAATGGAAAAGAAAGAAAGATCTGGAATGGAAAAGCAACAAAGACAAGACATGGAAAAGAGAGAAATATAAGAATTGGGAAAGGAGAGGGAAGAGGAATGGAAAAACGAGAGAGAAGAAAAAGAATGGAAAAGAGAGAGAGAGAGAGACATGCAAAATGGAAAAGAGAATGAGAAGAGAAATAGAAAGAAAGACAAGGTACAGAAAATAGAGAACAATGAAAAATGGGAAAGAGAGAGAAAGATGAGGAATAGAAAAGTGAGAAAGAACAATTAGGAAAGCCAAAAACTAAGCTCAGGTGCGGAAAAGAGAGAAAGATAAGAAATAGAAAAGAGAGGGAGAGAAGAAGAGAAAAGAGAGAAAAACGAGAGAGTGGAAGAAAAAGAAGAAATAAGAAGAGAAATAGAGACTGGGTTGAAAGTGGTTGAATGATTACAGAACATAACTGAAAGGTGAGACATTGTAGAAAGATAATAAGAAAGACTGAGAAGATTGATGATGATGATGATGATGATGATGATGATGATGATGATGATGACAAAGAAGAAGAGGGGAGAAAGAACAACCAAGAGGGGAAACGGACAAAGAAAGAGGAAGAAAGGAGAAAGGACAACCAAATGGAGAGACAAAGAGGAAGAGAAGAGAAAGAGTGATTTAGAGATGGAACTGACAAGGGGGAAGAGAAAGTAAGGGTGACCGAGAGAAGTGACAAAGAAAGAGGTAGAAAGAGGAAAGAGTGAATTAGAGATGAAACTGACAAAGAGGAAGAGAAAAGGGAGTCTGGGAGGAGATACAGACGAAGAAAGAGCAAGAGAAGAGAAAGAGCGACTGAGAGGGAAAACATAGAAAGAAGAAGAGAGGGGAAAGGGTGGCCGAGAAGAGAAATAAACTGAGAAAGAAGACGAAAAAGGAAAAGGGGTAAAGTGTGACGGAAAGAGAAGAGAGATGAAAGAAGAAGATAAGGAAGATCGAGTGAGGGACTAAGAGAGAAAGAGAATTGCGTGTAAGTATAAGACAAGGAGATAGTGACGGAAAGAATTTAATTCGAAAAAAGAAAAAGAGAAAGTATGAGAAAAAAAGAAAAGGATAAGAAGAAACTAAAGAAAGAGAAAGAGAGGGGGGGGCAAAGAATAACAAAGACCCGAAACAAAGAAAGAAAAAAACTATAGAAGAAAGTCAAAGAATAAAAGAGAGTGGAACTGAAGTAGACGAAAGCAAAAAAAAAGCAAACGAGACAGGTAGAGAGTAAGAAAGAGAGGAGGCAGAATAGGCAAACTGATCAACTCCTAAATTGGCCAGCTTGCTTCTACGGTCGATTATTGGTGGCATCGACGGTGATGGAGATGATGATGATGATGATGATGGTGGTGGTGGTGGCTTGCCTCATCCCTTTCCAATTGACGATGATGCTGTTGTCGAATCTCCCCTCCCCTTCCTTTTACTACCTCTCTGCTACCCCACTCTGTTTGTCTATCTCTCTTTCTTATCCCTCCCTCCCTCGGCATATTGTCCGACAACCTGCTGCTGTTGTGGTTGTCAATGGTTATGATGATAGCGGCGGCGTTGGAGGTGGGGGGTGTCGTACCGTACCACGTGATCTGTGAGTTGGCTGCGTTGCTTTTCACAATTCTTTCAGTAACAATGGAAGCAGCAGCAGCAGCAATCCACTCTTGAGATCAATATCAAACCAGCGTCCCCCTCCCACTACTCTAACTACCCTCCCTCATCCCTTCCCTCTCGTGACTCCTCTAACCACTCCTCCCGACTTATTTATAACGGCAGTTGTTTTTAAGAGAGATAGAAAGAAGTTAGAGAGAGAGGGGCTGAAAAAAAAAGGAAAGAAAAAATTGCTCTTTCTTTTTCTCCTCCCCCCTCTGTTTTAGTATTATTATTAGAGAGTAGTCGTAGTAGTGTATTAATTTTAGAAGAAGAATTGTGCGCACACACATAAAGCCAATATTATTAATAATACTAATAATTCGTAATAAATCGATCTAAACCACAGATTTTCTTGCCGATAAATTAATGAAGTTATTATATAATTATTACCTAATAATTAAAAAAGGATGTTACTGATAAAACATACAAAAAAGCATTGGTACTACTAAAATCGTAAGACAACGCTTTACAGCAAGGACCAAGGTCCATAAAGAAGTGTAGTGTAGTGTACTGTATAGTAATATAGTAGTACTAGTATTTATAGCTGTTAGTAGTCAGAGTAGCAATAGTGACAATAGTCACTCGTTATTATTTATAATTTGGGTAATTGGTGTACTTTTTAGAGACAGACTACAACACACAGAAACTAGTAGAGAGGGTCTACTAGCATTTATTGTCAATTTTATGAATGCTAGACTGACCGCTAAGAAGAGAGGGCGCGTTTTGTTGATTTCAATTCGTTTCGTACCAAGAGAGAGTGCACACACACTTAGAAACTCAAGTGTTTCATAATATAGCACCAGGAAAAGACAACACAAATTTGGGTGGGTGGGGGTTATGTTTCTTCTCCGTAAAGAAGGAAGAAAGAGAGAAATATTCATTTGGCTTTCTCACACTGAGTGAGAGAGAGACGTATTAAACTTTATAATATAACTAAACAATTTGTCATCAAACAGGAAGTGTAACAACAGGATCTAGTCTGTACCAAGAAACCACTCTCCCATAACTACTACCCAAGCAATATAAGTTGCTACACACGTTGTCAGCCATGACAAGCACCAGACAGTGTTGTTGTAGATTTTTACAAGAGAATACATATGAGTATGACTGTTGGTTCAATGAATAAGAAGATCGTGTAGCGTCGATTTTAAGATCCTACTGATTTTACAAGTAGTACAATTAAAGTTGTTGATAAGAGCAGAAGAGCGGGTTTTCCTCCTCCTCTTTAATTTTTAACCAATATGAAAAATGTGTAATCTTATTGAACCAGCAATGAAGAACGAACCTGGGACCTTAGCTCTCTCAACAATGTTGCCTTCGTTTTATCACCAGTCTATTTAGTTAGTAGAAGTAAAAAGTTTTAAAGACACTGCACACACGCACAACTGACAACATAGTGAATGAAATACTCCACATGATGTTTTCAAAAACAATCGATTGGGATTTCGATTACTATAAAAAACGATAGCCTTGTGCCAGACTTACCTTACTGAAAATAAATAAAATAGATTCCGAGAGCATTTATTTTTATTTATTTCGCTTTTTAAATGTAAAATAAAGCTATCATAATTTAACAAAAACACCTTTTTTGCTAAACTAAGTTTTCCCTTCACGGAGAATGAAAAGCACCTTTTGCTAAAAAAAAAAAAGATTTTTGCTAAAGTATTGAACATTTATTTTAAATCACCACAAATACTTTTTATGAACTGCAAATAAAGAAACACTAATACATGAAAACTACACCTCATCTGTGATCTCATAAACTTTTAGTTTTGTCTCTCGTGAGTCGATCAAGCAAGAAGCATATCATAAGTCTTCCATTCGCTGATTTCTTCAAACACGTGCGCGAGAAAAAGAAAGAAAGAAAAAACTATGCGTTCAAACTTTTTCGAATACAAATCAAAGTCGAAAAAAGAAAGACAGGAAACAGACGAGCTGAGATGTGGAGCTATTTTTCAGATGAATAGAAATCTGGCCTCTACAAGTAATTGTGGAAATATAACAGGAAAAAGTAACTCCGATAAACATGTGTGTATTACTCGCTTTGATTTTTTTTCAGCACACATAATTTCTCTCTAAGCCAATAACAAAGGAAAAATAATCAACCAGTTGTATTAATTTTTTTTGACTTGTATTTCTTTCTTCTTAATTTTAGTTGTCTTTTTATTATACTATGTCATATTAGAACCCCAAGCTATGCGTTACTTAAAAATAGCAGGGCACACCTGGCTCTGTAAGAGGCAGCTAGTCTCAGAATTCAACATTGTGGGGAAAGCAACAGAAACTACTACATTTACCTTCTCAAGATTTGGAGGAAGCTGTAGAGAGCCATGACCTCCTACGTCTTAAAAGGACATGGCATTTTAAGTAAGGAGTATTGGACGTAAATTCTTTCTTTAAAGCATTTATAAATCATCAATTTTTAATTCTTTCATTTTATTTCTGTCGAGAGTTTACCTGGATTGATATACACCTGATGAAGGCCAGGGTGGAGGTACAACAGCTGAAACATTAACTACAACAAAAATGAGGAAAATAGTCTGTATGCAAATAATCTATTTAATTTTTTTTTTGTATCACAACCATCATTTTACAGATATCACTGGAAATAAGAAGTAAGCCTTTTTGATGAGAATCAAACTAGTAACCATTTTTTACAAACACTTGGCATATTTTTCCTTAATATTTACACTTGTAGCATGAGTAGTAATATTATCTTGAATTTTGTTTACTTATTGTCATGTATGATTTTGACAGCTCTTTCTTTATAACACATAAACTCTAGAAGCATTGATCATAAACTCTCTCTGATATCATATAAATGATTTTTTTTTAAGAAAGCCTGTCTTAACACAACAGTTGAAAGTTTCTATAACCACTGGTTTTCATAGCCTAATGAGTAAAGCAGCTGTCATCGTAAGATAGTACTTTTCAGAGGAACAAGAAGTTTGAGTTAAATAACACCTTGTTTAGCGATATCTGTAAAATAATAATTTTGTTAGTTGCATTCAAAAAATTAAATGAAAGATTATATATAATCAGACTATTTTCCTCATCTTTGTTGTTGCTATCATAATTGTTTTAACCTACGGAAGGTTACTGAATAGAATAATCAAATGAAGGTTGATAATGAACAATTAGGACACGAACAACACATATAAGATTCGCCAGCAGCACATAGAAGAGGTAGTCAACTGCTAAAAGTGAGTCAAGTGAATTCCACAATGAATCTCCAACTCTATGATATCTACCAACCGCACCACATGGCCAGATGTGGCACAAGGTCGAATTTCATGTGGGGCATATGAGCCCATATGCTCGGTCAAAAATTGCTCATAGACCCCGTATAAAATAGGATCAGGTAGCTATTTCCCGAGACGAAACTCTGCCCTTCGACATAGCCTCATCTGGGAATCCTCTCTGCCCGGAGACAGAGAGTTTGACTAGCACAGCTGGAGATGAATCTCGAACTGCAGACCAACATACAGTATTTACTACTGTATTTATGTGAATGGAGACATACCCATTATCATCCGTAGGTATGCTACAACAATAATGTTTTGGCTGTTGTGCTCCCCAGCTTTTATCAGGTGTATATCAATTCGTGTAACCTACAGATTGAAATTAAGATGAAAAGAATATTAAATAAAAGTCAATACTAAACTACCAATTTTTGTAAATTAATTTCTTTAAAGCATAGCTTTAAAAACTAGCGTTACTTTTTAAGTCCTGAGAAACAAGCGAAATATTGAAATAAAAGAGGAAGGAATATCAAACACACGTTGTTGATCAAATATTGATTATTGATAAATATGTTCTATGGGATCTGGATAGCAACAATTCAAGTTGAAAATGGCACAAAAATAAAGGCACACATGTGACCACGAGCGTTATTAATTTATGCCTTAGCTAAGTATGACACAAGACCAGATGGGACAAGACAAGGTAGGATGAGGAGGGCTTGCCTCTCTAGAAAATCAGCATTTGAAATGGCTGAAACATCGGCAATCAATGCAGGCAATTAGGTCTATTTAGAATGATGGTAATTTTTAAAGATACTCCATTCTAGATTTTTATCTGGTCTTCTCAAAAAGGAATATTTTTAGATCTGGTGACTCGCCAATCCCTGCTGAAGACGCCTGCTCAGGCATATTTGTGTTTGTTCAACACCCACTGAGCCCACCTGTGGTTTATACTGCAACTATGCTGAACGGACCTTAGTTTACAGTTTCTAGGAGAGAGCACATTATCTGGAGTGACCAACAGTCTGAACAAGGCTAATACACTCAGTCACGATGACTTGTGACTTCATGTTAGCACAACCATCGACGGCTACCAAATAGTTCTATCTACTCAATTTAACTCAAAAGGCTTGGGTTAATCTGTGGTATTGGTTTTTCAAGGTACTGCATGCTGGTATTATTTCTCCAAGATCAGCAACATCAAGAAACCTTCCTGATAAGTCGACATTGATGAGATTCTAACACAAGTCTCATGATCAGAAAGCGAATATTATAACCACTTGGCCACAATTTTAGATCTATTATCCTACTGTAAAGATTTTGATTTTAAATACACATTTTTTTTTAACTGAAGTTAAGCAATACTGAGCCTGGTCAGTACCTAAATGGATGACTGCTTGGGAATACCATGTGCTGTAAGCTTGGGTGTGCGGGTGGTGTGATAGATAATGGCCCCGAATTGTTAATCGGAGAACCAAGTTCCAATTCCTGTTGGGTTTGTTATATTTACTTATGCACAAATACCTTTGGGAAAAGTGTGAATGCACCTCTTTTCCTCCCAGTTAGGGGTTAATTAGTAAGACTTGTATCAGTCCGTTATGTGCCATGCATGATACACGCTTAGGTGATCATGTATCTTTTGATACATGAATGATGAGGCGCATTTTTTCAAAGCAGTAGGTTGCCATTTCTTTCTGCAGTAGACCAGTTGCCATCCAAGGCTATAGAACCCAGTCTGTCTTGCTATTTACCCATAGCTGAGGGGAGAAGAAGAGGATTCATACCTTTACCAAGGATATTAGCACATAAGTGAATGTAATGGATTCAACTGGAATTTGAACTCAGCTCTCTGATTCCACAATCCGAGCCATTATCCATTACTCCACCATATCACGAAATCATTATTATCTATATAAAAAATATAAATTCTTACAATCTAAAAATATTTTCTGGCTTTAAAAAAAAAAGTTATAAAAACAAACCAACAATCAATGTAGATTTTTAAACTATACCTACATAAAAGTTTTGGAAAGTAATATTTCAGTGGGAGAAGCAAAATGAAGTGTTTTGATTTATTTTGAAAATAGAGGAGAGCCATGATTGCCAACACCCTACAGGGTCACATACATAGAAGAAGAATGATTTTTAGACAAATGATGCAGCTCAGGTCAATAGCATTTTCATAAGTTGAGGATAACAGAGAAAATTTAGTTCTCAGTTTCAACAAAGGCAGGTGGGGAGTAGCTGTTAGTATCTCTATAGTACTGTGGATATATAATTTGTAAATAAAATAAGTACCAAACTGAATAAGACCACAAATGAGGGGCACCCAGTGTCAATCAAACTCATTTAATTTTTAGTAAAACATCCGCAAGACTCTTGTTGAAGACTACTATTTGTTCACACAGGTCACCAAATTTGGCTTTGTGTACCCCAGAGTGGGGCACTCTGTGTGGTTCTAATTCATTAGAATACACTAGTCCATAAATACTCTCTAGCTAGGTAACTTGTTTATTATCTATGATTCTAGACTATGCTAAGTGCTCAGGAAACTCTAAAATATTTGTATGTGTCTATCACATCATATCCCCCACCGGCCAGAAAACCACTTGCTTTTGCGTGTGCCTTTATGCCTATCAGAAATTCTGACAGAATGGAGTCAGTAGAAGCAGTAAAAACAGTAACTGTATGTATGTACATAAATTTATACAATTAAAATATCATAAATTTTACAATTACGTGAATACTACACTTTGTTGGAAGGTAGAGAGATTTATGTTAGAGACATTCGTTTCAAGCCTACCTTTAAAAGAAAAAAATATCCTAGCCTTGATCTGATCTTGAACCCCCAACTGCTAGCATGGAAAATGGTTTCACTTATGTACTACGTAAAGGTAGTTTCAGTTGCTAAAACAAGTCTTAGAACAGACTTAAATAGACAGACAGATAGACAGATAGATAATGTCTATTGGAGTAACAACAATAATGTAAGTAAAATAAAATACACACACGCACACACACAAAAGCTAATAAAACATACACAGAAAGCTAATAAATAATTAGAGAGAAACAAAATGAGATGCTGGAGATAAGAGAGGGGAGAAATGGGGAGAAGTGAAAGGAGAGGTTAGGTAGTTGTGGAAAGAGAAGAGGGAGGATGAAGTTGAACTGCATTGATGAGGAAAAGGCTGAGGCAAAGATGCAGAGAGAGTGAAGTGAGATTTGCCAAGGTGAGGATGAGTGTGAGGAGAAGACAACAAAAAAGATAGGGGAACTAAACTACATGAGAGGAGAAGTGTGAGGTAAGAATGCATTAGAGAGAAAGGAGAGCAGTATATAGAGAGAGAAACAGTTTACAAGAGCAGAGAAAGAGAAACAGGGGGGTTG
The DNA here is from genome assembly GCA_964036315.1 of Acanthosepion esculentum. Lineage (NCBI taxonomy): Eukaryota > Metazoa > Mollusca > Cephalopoda > Sepiida > Sepiidae > Acanthosepion > Acanthosepion esculentum. The sequence continues at coordinate 39,333 of CAXIWW010000216.1, forward strand.
CAGGAGTAGAGAAAGAGGAAAAGAAAGGTTAAAAGCAAAACAGAAGCATAGATTGCGATTATTTGCATCACTTGCGTGTGAATCGGGGAAATGACAAGACTGACCGTTTGGGGAAAGTCATTTTTTTGTTGTGGTTTGAAATGCGTGGTAATTAAACCTCACCAACCCAACAGAATTAAAGACGCATCAATCATTAAGTTTACTGCTTGCTTTACTAACAAATTATAACTGGAAGATTGTGATTTAATTTAATACTAGACTGATCATTTAGGAGGAAGACATCTTCAGATCAGATAATGTATTCTTCATTTTCTCATAAAACTGTGTTTACCTGGAACTTGGAATGGAACCTCAGATTTACTGACCTTCAGTCTTGTCTTCTAACCTAAGCTAACACGCAAGAGCTTGTAAGGATTTGAGAAGGTATCGAGAGTGATAGTGGGAGATAAGGAGAAAGAAAGAGGAGGAGAGACGAAGAATTATCATCATTGTAAGGATATATAGAGAGAGTAGGAGGAGTGACAAGAGGAAGAATAACAGGAGAAAATAGAAAGAGTAGTAGTATACAAAACTTAAATAAAATGAAAAAAAAAGAGTTGAAATAAAGAATCTCTTGTGACGATGGAGGGCTTTGCTGAAGACACGGACAAGCGCCGAGATGGTGGGTCTGGGTGCCAAGCCGAGTATGCCATTTTAATTCAGAGATCTGCTGTCTTGAAAAACAATATGTATATGTTTTTAGAATTAGGGTCGAGAATCTACTTGAATGCAACAAGTCGCACAATAAAATTGAAAGAATTCTTGAGGTTTGAAGTTGTTGCTATAAAAAAAAAATAAAAATAAAATTCTTCTTGTTCTTTTAAAAAAATTCATCTTAAAATCTCATGCTATGAAAGTAGATACTTCCATCAAGAAAGAGAGTAGATTAAAAAAATTCATATGTTTAATGATGTCACAAGTAATCTATATTTCAATTTATTTAATTAGTGTTGTTGAACAATATCCCTAACTTTCAGGGTCGGTATAATGTAATGGTTTGCAAGCCAGTCTGGTTCACTGGTTAATGAGTTTGGTCCTTACTGAGTGTTCTACCTTTGTAACTAAGCCGAGTTCGAATTCCAGTTGAATCTATTACATTCACTTACATGCTAATACCCTTGGGAAAGGTATGAATCCTCTTCTTCCTCGCCCCTAGCTATGGGTAAATAGCAGGACAGACCCGGTTCTATAGCTTTGGATGGCAACTGGTCTACCATAGAAAGAAATGGCAACGTACTGAGGGAAAAAATCTGCCTCGTCAGTCAAGTATTGAAATATACATGATCGTCTAAGCATGTATCACGCATGGAATTTAAAAAAAAAAATGCTTAGCTGTAGTCAAGAGTGTAGAGAAATATTAGGATTTTATTTCTTTATTTTATCAAAAATAATTAATACAAACTAAAAGGACATTTTTGAAATTGTAAATAAGTAAAAAAAATAAAATAAAAAAGAAGCTAGAAAAAATTTGATCCTTAAAGTTTAAAACTTAAGGATAAAATTTTTTCTAGCTTCTTTTTTATTTTATTTATTTAAATATTCAAAATTTGGTTCAGGTTCCCTAATTCGACATCCACTGGTAATAAGAAACAACTTTTTAAGTGACTGGATTTAGAACTGGTGAGGTCAGTAATAAAATTGAGGAAGAAGGGATTTGATATATATTTAATATAGAAATGCCTCAACACGATTGTAAATGTACTTACTTATCACTCCCTGGGGACAGGAAGGCTCCCTGATAAGGGGTAATTTAGGCTATGAGATCAAAACATAAGAAGAGGGCTAAAGATTGCAATCCCCCTACCCGCTACCACTAATAATAACACTCAGCTTCTACTCCAAAAAACACCCCAGAAATTCCCCAAAATCCTTCTTCCAAGAAAAGACCAACAGGTTGTGGATAACAGATTTTGAGGTTCTTTTTTTTTTTTTTTTTTTTTTTTTACAGTTATGGTCACTCTGTACAAGGCTTGAGGGCCACTTGAGGTAGAGGGTTACAGAGCAAGAGGTACAGATTATGCAGATATGAGGGGAATATAACAGTTAACACAAGGCTTGAACAGATTAAGATTGTAGTGATCTGGGAAGCAACCTCTTGGGAGTCAGTTCCACAAGACAGTGGTTCATGGGAAGAATCTGCTTGAGTGGAACTTACATCTCACCAAGGGAATACAAAGGGAACGAGGGTGGTTCACTACAACGAATGTAGTATGGTGAGTCTTAGCCGTGAAGGTTAGGACTGGTGGAATTAAGGAGTGTAGTTTATCTGAACTCACTTGAAATATCAACCCAAGTTTATCAAGCTCTTCTTTGTAATTGTAGTGACATTTTGTTCGATTTACTCTCTGGTCTTCTTCAGGTATCTGATCTACTTGGTAAAGTATTTAGGAACATCAAACCAATTTCTTTATTCTTTCTTCAAACACAGATTGCTCTCATTCTGCCAAACGAGAGAAAATCCTCCAAGTAAATTTGTGTGATCACTCATCTCTTTCCCTAAACCAGAATATATGACCCAACTCAGGATTTGAACTCAAATGATGAATTAACAATAACGATATTTAATTTCCTCAAAAATTGTTGGCAGAATGAAAATATATCCTTGTGGATTGAATAGAATTTTTGCTTTGAAATTGCCAAAAGGTTACCAACTATGACGGACACTTGAAGAAGGCTGAAGAACAACCAAGAATTTTTTTTTTCAATGATAGTCACCCTGTACAAGACCCAGGAGCCACTTGAGGTGGAAGATAACAGTTAATCCTAAACTTGAACAGATTAATATTGTAGTGATTTGGAAAACATCCTCTTGCTGCTTGAATGGAACTTACATCTCACAAATGGAAGATGAATGGAATCAAGTTCCCATGTTCCTGTGCTGAATATAAATCTGTGCTGAGTATAAACCACACAGGCCTTCAAGATTATAAAACTATGAAAAGGATATTTTTCTCCTTTGAAATTGTGAGCTTTTGATAATTTTTTGTTTGAATTTTTGAGATAAAGAATTATTATTATTATTATTATTATTATTATTATTATTATTATACACTTATTTACTTGACAAGAATGTAGAGGTAATGTAGCAGTTTTTTTTTTGCTGTAAATTTAATTGGCATGCCAAGTTCAAATTCTGAGTGGGTCTGTTACATTTACTTATCACTAACATCCTGGGAAAAGGCATGAATCCATCTTTAGTTTCATCATCATCATCATCATCACGCAGACCATAAATTCTCGCCTGTCAGGATGAATGATTGCCCTCGCCAAAAGGCTATTTGCCTTGAGCCTCTGTTGGGGCTCATGTTTACTTCAAAATTTCAGTGGAACATATATATTATTATCCGTCGCTGAAGATACTGGGAAAATGGTTGGTTCCTTTAGCAAGTACCTTACTCCACCTGCCATGCTCTCAGAGTTGGATCAGACTCAAAATGGAGTATTACTGCCATATCTGGGCTGCAGCTTCCCAATTCTTGCTTTCCAGCCCCAACAGAGTTCAAATGCAATTATGCAGCCTTGTGAGTGATTGATTATGTTCTACTCTATAACCTTTCCATGAAAAATTTTCTAACAAGCTACATTCTGATGAGTTTCACCAGTTCAGACCTTTACAGCTAAGGCATGCCAGGCCATATGCACAGGACTGGCCCATCTGCATTCCCGTCATATCCCATTTGTAAGAAAGAAGTTCCATTTTGACAGCTTCTTCCCAAAAGCGGCTGCTTTGTGGAACAGACTCCTGAGAGGATGTTTCCACAACCACTAACTTCTTTAAGTTCAGGCTCAGCTGTTATCTTGAGTAAGCATTTTTTGCTTTTTATTGCCTTGAGTGCCTATTGGGCCTTAAACTTAACGCAGACCTCAAGTGGAGCCTGTACATATGATTCATCACTAAAGATGCTGGGAAAATGGTCGGTCACTCATCTCCGAGGATGCCTGTCTACTGGCATTTTTTAATTCATAGCGCTCATCTTGGACGGGTCCTCTTGCTGATGCCTCTACATTCTGTTTTCTTATAAACCAATCGTAATAAACAGATGTTCCCTCAGAACAATTCACTCCTCCATCACGTTGTGTTTTTGATTTCAGAAGGTGAGAAGATCGCTGAAGAAGCAAACTAAAGTGAAGATGGTTCAACAACTTGGGAGCTACACAAAAAACAAATCCTTTGGAATAGAGAATTGACTCAGGTTAAAAATGTAACAATGATTTGGTTTATATATGATTTGTTGTATACAGCGGTTTTAACCCTTCCCACTTGTTATAATCAAATGAAACTGGGATACCCTTTGGAGTCTGCAGCTTGTTTTAGTAGTAACTTAAATTTCTAAGTTCTGCTCTTCAGGTCCAGCACAAGGGCTTGGTCAGCAGGTCTCGGCAAACAATGCAGATTCCAGTAGCAGTAGTGTGGCAACTCTGTGTGTGTGTGTCTCTGTGTTTTAGCTGTCCAAAATCTCCAGCTTATATGGAGTCCTGCATCCTGCAGGGGTGGGGTTGACTAGGGTCTGGGTTTGGTTGTCTTCTACGCTAAGCATCAACCTTTTCTAAATTTCCATATATAAAAATACATTTACACAAGTGGTTCTCCAAATTTGGGGTTGTCTAGTCCCCTTCTGAGAATGTTCAGAATGATTAAACCACACCTCAACTCCAACTCTCTTTACACCTCATCTCACACCATAACTTCATATAGACAGTGCCAATCTCTCTCTCTTCTGCCTCTTCCTTCTCACACTTTCTCAGCAGCCAACCTTAGACCACTCCCTGGTCCGGAGTGACAAATCCAACCTCCAGCCAGCACAGCGAAAATGAAAGGGATTTTCTATCATTAATCCTTATCTATTAGCTTGCCTCATGGTGGGATCTCTCGATTGACCAGACCACTCAAGAATTAGAAAAGGAAAAAAAATCATTTCTACTCTCCTAAAAACAAAAGCTTCTTTTCTCGGTCTATGCATTTTTTGTATGATCAAACAGACTGAACAGACAACCCAGCCTTCTTACCCGTGATCACTTCAAAATAGTAATTTTTCCTTACCACTTGTATCCAAAGGAATACGAATTAATATTTTGATATAAAATTTTCTCTGGATGAATGTCACTGAAATTATAATGAGGAACATGTCCAGTTGGTCTCTATCCCAGTGGGGATACTTTTCTTCCGGATGGTTGATTTAAAACAGATGTTTTTTTCTAGATCTGTCTGTCCAGAGGAATCAAATAATCATGAATGTTATTCATTTCGCCCTGGTTTCTTTATTGTTAACATAAGTTTTTATTTTACCTGACATTTTTGTGGATAACTTAATGGTTTCTTTCTTATCAGTGGGAAGTGAGATGAACAGGTAGTCTTGGTTTTGTTTAATTTTATTGAATTCCATCTAGTTAAATTTGGGTTTGATTCTCCTTGGAATAATTTGGAATACAAAAACAGGATTTTCCAACATATTTCATTTTAAATTTTCTTCTCAATTCTTCAATCCATCATCCTGCGATTTCAATAATTATTATCCAGTTAGTAGACTCTTTCCTATTCCTTCCTTCTTTCTTTTTTCTCTCCGGAGATCTCAGTGTCACAAAAATCACTGTATGAAATTGTCCAGGAGACAAGCTTGCTATGGTAGGA
>CAXIWW010000217.1:0-46248 GCA_964036315.1 Acanthosepion esculentum
AAATTCTAAAATTTGCATGTTCCATTTTCATGCTACATTAATTAGAAGGCCGCATGGAGCGCCCACTAGTAAATAACTAAGGGAATGAAGATAGAAAATTTTTCATGGTGGCCTTATTCATAGTCATGCTACCAACATTCTGTATACTTAGTTTCAGGCTAAAATTCTAAAATTTGCATGTTTCCATTTTCATGCTAATCATAATTAGAATATGCCGCATGGAGCGGCCCTAGTAAATAACAAAGGAATGAAAGTAGAAAATTTTTCATGGTGGCCTTATTCATAGTCATGCTACCAACATTCTGTATACTTAGTTTCATGGCTAAAATTCTAAAATTTGCATGTTTCCATTTTCATGCTAATCATAATTAGAAAAGGCCGCATGGAGCGGCCCTAGTAAATAACTAAGGGAATGAAGTAGAAAATTTTTCATGGTGGCCTTATTCATAGTCATGCTACCAACATTCTGTATACTTAGTTTCAGGCTAAAATTCTAAAATTTGCATGTTTCCATTTTCATGCTAATCATAATTAGAATATGCCGCATGGAGCGGCCCTAGTAAATAACTAAGGGAATGAAGTAGAAAATTTTTCATGGTGGCCTTATTCATAGTCATGCTACCAACATTCTGTATACTTAGTTTCAGGCTAAAATTCTAAAATTTGCATGTTTCCATTTTCATGCTAATCATAATTAGAAAAGGCCGCATGGAGCGGCCCTAGTAAATAACTAAGGGAATGAAGTAGAAAATTTTTCATGGTGGCCTTATTCATAGTCATGCTACCAACATTCTGTATACTTAGTTTCAGGCTAAAATTCTAAAATTTGCATGTTTCCATTTTCATGCTAATCATAATTAGAAATATGCCGCATGGAGCGGCCCTAGTAAATAACTAAGGGAATGAAGTAGAAAATTTTTCATGGTGGCCTTATTCATAGTCATGCTACCAACATTCTGTATACTTAGTTTCAGGCTAAAATTCTAAAATTTGCATGTTTCCATTTTCATGCTAATCATAATTAGAATATGCCGCATGGAGCGGCCCTAGTAAATAACTAAGGGAATGAAGTAGAAAATTTTTCATGGTGGCCTTATTCATAGTCATGCTACCAACATTCTGTATACTTAGTTTCAGGCTAAAATTCTAAAATTTGCATGTTTCCATTTTCATGCTAATCATAATTAGAAAAGGCCGCATGGAGCGGCCCTAGTAAATAACTAAGGGAATGAAGTAGAAAATTTTTCATGGTGGCCTTATTCATAGTCATGCTACCAACATTCTGTATACTTAGTTTCAGGCTAAAATTCTAAAATTTGCATGTTTCCATTTTCATGCTAATCATAATTAGAAAAGGCCGCATGGAGCGGCCCCTAGTAAATAACTAAGGGAATGAAGTAGAAAATTTTTCATGGTGGCCTTATTCATAGTCATGCTACCAACATTCTGTATACTTAGTTTCAGGCTAAAATTCTAAAATTTGCATGTTTCCATTTTCATGCTAATCATAATTAGAATATGCCGCATGGAGCGGCCCTAGTAAATAACTAAGGGAATGAAGTAGAAAATTTTTCATGGTGGCCTTATTCATAGTCATGCTACCAACATTCTGTATACTTAGTTTCAGGCTAAAATTCTAAAATTTGCATGTTTCCATTTTCATGCTAATCATAATTAGAAAAGGCCGCATGGAGCGGCCCTAGTAAATAACTAAGGGAATGAAGTAGAAAATTTTTCATGGTGGCCTTATTCATAGTCATGCTACCAACATTCTGTATACTTAGTTTCAGGCTAAAATTCTAAAATTTGCATGTTTCCATTTTCATGCTAATCATAATTAGAAAAGGCCGCATGGAGCGGCCCTAGTAAATAACTAAGGGAATGAAGTAGAAAATTTTTCATGGTGGCCTTATTCATAGTCATGCTACCAACATTCTGTATACTTAGTTTCAGGCTAAAATTCTAAAATTTGCATGTTTCCATTTTCATGCTAATCATAATTAGAAAAGGCCGCATGGAGCGGCCCTAGTAAATAACTAAGGGAATGAAGTAGAAAATTTTCATGGTGGCCTTATTCATAGTCATGCTACCAACATTCTGTATACTTAGTTTCAGGCTAAAATTCTAAAATTTGCATGTTTCCATTTTCATGCTAATCATAATTAGAAAAGGCCGCATGGAGCGGCCCTAGTAAATAACTAAGGGAATGAAGTAGAAAATTTTTCATGGTGGCCTTATTCATAGTCATGCTACCAACATTCTGTATACTTAGTTTCAGGCTAAAATTCTAAAATTTGCATGTTTCCATTTTCATGCTAATCATAATTAGAAAAGGCCGCATGGAGCGGCCCTAGTAAATAACTAAGGGAATGAAGTAGAAAATTTTTCATGGTGGCCTTATTCATAGTCATGCTACCAACATTCTGTATACTTAGTTTCAGGCTAAAATTCTAAAATTTGCATGTTTCCATTTTCATGCTAATCATAATTAGAATATGCCGCATGGAGCGGCCCTAGTAAATAACTAAGGGAATGAAGTAGAAAATTTTTCATGGTGGCCTTATTCATAGTCATGCTACCAACATTCTGTATACTTAGTTTCAGGCTAAAATTCTAAAATTTGCATGTTTCCATTTTCATGCTAATCATAATTAGAAAAGGCCGCATGGAGCGGCCCTAGTAAATAACTAAGGGAATGAAGTAGAAAATTTTTCATGGTGGCCTTATTCATAGTCATGCTACCAACATTCTGTATACTTAGTTTCAGGCTAAAATTCTAAAATTTGCATGTTTCCATTTTCATGCTAATCATAATTAGAAAAGGCCGCATGGAGCGGCCCTAGTAAATAACTAAGGGAATGAAGTAGAAAATTTTTCATGGTGGCCTTATTGATAGTCATGCTACCAACATTCTGTATACTTAGTTTCAGGCTAAAATTCTAAAATTTGCATGTTTCCATTTTCATGCTAATCATAATTAGAATATGCCGCATGGAGCGGCCCTAGTAAATAACTAAGGGAATGAAGTAGAAAATTTTTCATGGTGGCCTTATTCATAGTCATGCTACCAACATTCTGTATACTTAGTTTCAGGCTAAAATTCTAAAATTTGCATGTTTCCATTTTCATGCTAATCATAATTAGAAAAGGCCGCATGGAGTGGCCCTAGTAAATAACTAAGGGAATGAAGTAGAAAATTTTTCATGGTGGCCTTATTCATAGTCATGCTACCAACATTCTGTATACTTAGTTTCAGGCTAAAATTCTAAAATTTGCATGTTTCCATTTTCATGCTAATCATAATTAGAATATGCCGCATGGAGCGGCCCTAGTAAATAACTAAGGGAATGAAGTAGAAAATTTTTCATGGTGGCCTTATTCATAGTCATGCTACCAACATTCTGTATACTTAGTTTCAGGCTAAAATTCTAAAATTTGCATGTTTCCCATTTTCATGCTAATCATAATTAGAATATGCCGCATGGAGCGGCCCTAGTAAATAACTAAGGGAATGAAGTAGAAAATTTTTCATGGTGGCCTTATTCATAGTCATGCTACCAACATTCTGTATACTTAGTTTCAGGCTAAAATTCTAAAATTTGCATGTTTCCATTTTCATGCTAATCATAATTAGAATATGCCGCATGGAGCGGCCCTAGTAAATAACTAAGGGAATGAAGTAGAAAATTTTTCATGGTGGCCTTATTCATAGTCATGCTACCAACATTCTGTATACTTAGTTTCAGGCTAAAATTCTAAAATTTGCATGTTTCCATTTTCATGCTAATCATAATTAGAATATGCCGCATGGAGCGGCCCTAGTAAATAACTAAGGGAATGAAGTAGAAAATTTTTCATGGTGGCCTTATTCATAGTCATGCTACCAACATTCTGTATACTTAGTTTCAGGCTAAAATTCTAAAATTTGCATGTTTCCATTTTCATGCTAATCATAATTAGAATAGGCCGCATGGAGCGGCCCTAGTAAATAACTAAGGGAATGAAGTAGAAAATTTTTCATGGTGGCCTTATTCATAGTCATGCTACCAACATTCTGTATACTTAGTTTCAGGCTAAAATTCTAAAATTTGCATGTTTCCATTTTCATGCTAATCATAATTAGAAAAGGCCGCATGGAGCGGCCCTAGTAAATAACTAAGGGAATGAAGTAGAAAATTTTTCATGGTGGCCTTATTCATAGTCATGCTACCAACATTCTGTATACTTAGTTTCAGGCTAAAATTCTAAAATTTGCATGTTTCCATTTTCATGCTAATCATAATTAGAATATGCCGCATGGAGCGGCCCTAGTAAATAACTAAGGGAATGAAGTAGAAAATTTTTCATGGTGGCCTTATTCATAGTCATGCTACCAACATTCTGTATACTTAGTTTCAGGCTAAAATTCTAAAATTTGCATGTTTCCATTTTCATGCTAATCATAATTAGAATATGCCGCATGGAGCGGCCCTAGTAAATAACTAAGGGAATGAAGTAGAAAATTTTTCATGGTGGCCTTATTCATAGTCATGCTACCAACATTCTGTATACTTAGTTTCAGGCTAAAATTCTAAAATTTGCATGTTTCCATTTTCATGCTAATCATAATTAGAATATGCCGCATGGAGCGGCCCTAGTAAATAACTAAGGGAATGAAGTAGAAAATTTTTCATGGTGGCCTTATTCATAGTCATGCTACCAACATTCTGTATACTTAGTTTCAGGCTAAAATTCTAAAATTTGCATGTTTCCATTTTCATGCTAATCATAATTAGAATATGCCGCATGGAGCGGCCCTAGTAAATAACTAAGGGAATGAAGTAGAAAATTTTTCATGGTGGCCTTATTCATAGTCATGCTACCAACATTCTGTATACTTAGTTTCAGGCTAAAATTCTAAAATTTGCATGTTTCCATTTTCATGCTAATCATAATTAGAAAAGGCCGCATGGAGCGGCCCTAGTAAATAACTAAGGGAATGAAGTAGAAAATTTTTCATGGTGGCCTTATTCATAGTCATGCTACCAACATTCTGTATACTTAGTTTCAGGCTAAAATTCTAAAATTTGCATGTTTCCATTTTCATGCTAATCATAATTAGAATATGCCGCATGGAGCGGCCCTAGTAAATAACTAAGGGAATGAAGTAGAAAATTTTTCATGGTGGCCTTATTCATAGTCATGCTACCAACATTCTGTATACTTAGTTTCAGGCTAAAATTCTAAAATTTGCATGTTTCCATTTTCATGCTAATCATAATTAGAATATGCCGCATGGAGCGGCCCTAGTAAATAACTAAGGGAATGAAGTAGAAAATTTTTCATGGTGGCCTTATTCATAGTCATGCTACCAACATTCTGTATACTTAGTTTCAGGCTAAAATTCTAAAATTTGCATGTTTCCATTTTCATGCTAATCATAATTAGAATATGCCGCATGGAGCGGCCCTAGTAAATAACTAAGGGAATGAAGTAGAAAATTTTTCATGGTGGCCTTATTCATAGTCATGCTACCAACATTCTGTATACTTAGTTTCAGGCTAAAATTCTAAAATTTGCATGTTTCCATTTTCATGCTAATCATAATTAGAATATGCCGCATGGAGCGGCCCTAGTAAATAACTAAGGGAATGAAGTAGAAAATTTTTCATGGTGGCCTTATTCATAGTCATGCTACCAACATTCTGTCATACTTAGTTTCAGGCTAAAATTCTAAAATTTGCATGTTTCCATTTTCATGCTAATCATAATTAGAAAAGGCCGCATGGAGCGGCCCTAGTAAATAACTAAGGGAATGAAGTAGAAAATTTTTCATGGTGGCCTTATTCATAGTCATGCTACCAACATTCTGTATACTTAGTTTCAGGCTAAAATTCTAAAATTTGCATGTTTCCATTTTCATGCTAATCATAATTAGAATATGCCGCATGGAGCGGCCCTAGTAAAATAACTAAGGGAATGAAGTAGAAAATTTTTCATGGTGGCCTTATTCATAGTCATGCTACCAACATTCTGTATACTTAGTTTCAGGCTAAAATTCTAAAATTTGCATGTTTCCATTTTCATGCTAATCATAATTAGAAAAGGCCGCATGGAGCGGCCCTAGTAAATAACTAAGGGAATGAAGTAGAAAATTTTTCATGGTGGCCTTATTCATAGTCATGCTACCAACATTCTGTATACTTAGTTTCAGGCTAAAATTCTAAAATTTGCATGTTTCCATTTTCATGCTAATCATAATTAGAAAAGGCCGCATGGAGCGGCCCTAGTAAATAACTAAGGGAATGAAGTAGAAAATTTTTCATGGTGGCCTTATTCATAGTCATGCTACCAACATTCTGTATACTTAGTTTCAGGCTAAAATTCTAAAATTTGCATGTTTCCATTTTCATGCTAATCATAATTAGAATATGCCGCATGGAGCGGCCCTAGTAAATAACTAAGGGAATGAAGTAGAAAATTTTTCATGGTGGCCTTATTCATAGTCATGCTACCAACATTCTGTATACTTAGTTTCAGGCTAAAATTCTAAAATTTGCATGTTTCCATTTTCATGCTAATCATAATTAGAAAAGGCCGCATGGAGTGGCCCTAGTAAATAACTAAGGGAATGAAGTAGAAAATTTTTCATGGTGGCCTTATTCATAGTCATGCTACCAACATTCTGTATACTTAGTTTCAGGCTAAAATTCTAAAATTTGCATGTTTCCATTTTCATGCTAATCATAATTAGAAAAGGCCGCATGGAGCGGCCCTAGTAAATAACTAAGGGAATGAAGTAGAAAATTTTTCATGGTGGCCTTATTGATAGTCATGCTACCAACATTCTGTATACTTAGTTTCAGGCTAAAATTCTAAAATTTGCATGTTTCCATTTTCATGCTAATCATAATTAGAATATGCCGCATGGAGCGGCCCTAGTAAATAACTAAGGGAATGAAGTAGAAAATTTTTCATGGTGGCCTTATTCATAGTCATGCTACCAACATTCTGTATACTTAGTTTCAGGCTAAAATTCTAAAATTTGCATGTTTCCATTTTCATGCTAATCATAATTAGAAAAGGCCGCATGGAGTGGCCCTAGTAAATAACTAAGGGAATGAAGTAGAAAATTTTTCATGGTGGCCTTATTCATAGTCATGCTACCAACATTCTGTATACTTAGTTTCAGGCTAAAATTCTAAAATTTGCATGTTTCCATTTTCATGCTAATCATAATTAGAAAAGGCCGCATGGAGCGGCCCTAGTAAATAACTAAGGGAATGAAGTAGAAAATTTTTCATGGTGGCCTTATTGATAGTCATGCTACCAACATTCTGTATACTTAGTTTCAGGCTAAAATTCTAAAATTTGCATGTTTCCATTTTCATGCTAATCATAATTAGAATATGCCGCATGGAGCGGCCCTAGTAAATAACTAAGGGAATGAAGTAGAAAATTTTTCATGGTGGCCTTATTCATAGTCATGCTACCAACATTCTGTATACTTAGTTTCAGGCTAAAATTCTAAAATTTGCATGTTTCCATTTTCATGCTAATCATAATTAGAAAAGGCCGCATGGAGCGGCCCTAGTAAATAACTAAGGGAATGAAGTAGAAAATTTTTCATGGTGGCCTTATTCATAGTCATGCTACCAACATTCTGTATACTTAGTTTCAGGCTAAAATTCTAAAATTTGCATGTTTCCATTTTCATGCTAATCATAATTAGAAAAGGCCGCATGGAGCGGCCCTAGTAAATAACTAAGGGAATGAAGTAGAAAATTTTTCATGGTGGCCTTATTCATAGTCATGCTACCAACATTCTGTATACTTAGTTTCAGGCTAAAATTCTAAAATTTGCATGTTTCCATTTTCATGCTAATCATAATTAGAAAAGGCCGCATGGAGCGGCCCTAGTAAATAACTAAGGGAATGAAGTAGAAAATTTTTCATGGTGGCCTTATTCATAGTCATGCTACCAACATTCTGTATACTTAGTTTCAGGCTAAAATTCTAAAATTTGCATGTTTCCATTTTCATGCTAATCATAATTAGAAAAGGCCGCATGGAGCGGCCCTAGTAAATAACTAAGGGAATGAAGTAGAAAATTTTTCATGGTGGCCTTATTCATAGTCATGCTACCAACATTCTGTATACTTAGTTTCAGGCTAAAATTCTAAAATTTGCATGTTTCCATTTTCATGCTAATCATAATTAGAATATGCCGCATGGAGCGGCCCTAGTAAATAACTAAGGGAATGAAGTAGAAAATTTTTCATGGTGGCCTTATTCATAGTCATGCTACCAACATTCTGTATACTTAGTTTCAGGCTAAAATTCTAAAATTTGCATGTTTCCATTTTCATGCTAATCATAATTAGAAAAGGCCGCATGGAGCGGCCCTAGTAAATAACTAAGGGAATGAAGTAGAAAATTTTTCATGGTGGCCTTATTGATAGTCATGCTACCAACATTCTGTATACTTAGTTTCAGGCTAAAATTCTAAAATTTGCATGTTTCCATTTTCATGCTAATCATAATTAGAAAAGGCCGCATGGAGCGGCCCTAGTAAATAACTAAGGGAATGAAGTAGAAAATTTTTCATGGTGGCCTTATTCATAGTCATGCTACCAACATTCTGTATACTTAGTTTCAGGCTAAAATTCTAAAATTTGCATGTTTCCATTTTCATGCTAATCATAATTAGAAAAGGCCGCATGGAGCGGCCCTAGTAAATAACTAAGGGAATGAAGTAGAAAATTTTTCATGGTGGCCTTATTCATAGTCATGCTACCAACATTCTGTATACTTAGTTTCAGGCTAAAATTCTAAAATTTGCATGTTTCCATTTTCATGCTAATCATAATTAGAAAAGGCCGCATGGAGCGGCCCTAGTAAATAACTAAGGGAATGAAGTAGAAAATTTTTCATGGTGGCCTTATTGATAGTCATGCTACCAACATTCTGTATACTTAGTTTCAGGCTAAAATTCTAAAATTTGCATGTTTCCATTTTCATGCTAATCATAATTAGAAAAGGCCGCATGGAGCGGCCCTAGTAAATAACTAAGGGAATGAAGTAGAAAATTTTTCATGGTGGCCTTATTCATAGTCATGCTACCAACATTCTGTATACTTAGTTTCAGGCTAAAATTCTAAAATTTGCATGTTTCCATTTTCATGCTAATCATAATTAGAAAAGGCCGCATGGAGCGGCCCTAGTAAATAACTAAGGGAATGAAGTAGAAAATTTTTCATGGTGGCCTTATTCATAGTCATGCTACCAACATTCTGTATACTTAGTTTCAGGCTAAAATTCTAAAATTTGCATGTTTCCATTTTCATGCTAATCATAATTAGAAAAGGCCGCATGGAGCGGCCCTAGTAAATAACTAAGGGAATGAAGTAGAAAATTTTTCATGGTGGCCTTATTCATAGTCATGCTACCAACATTCTGTATACTTAGTTTCAGGCTAAAATTCTAAAATTTGCATGTTTCCATTTTCATGCTAATCATAATTAGAAAAGGCCGCATGGAGCGGCCCTAGTAAATAACTAAGGGAATGAAGTAGAAAATTTTTCATGGTGGCCTTATTGATAGTCATGCTACCAACATTCTGTATACTTAGTTTCAGGCTAAAATTCTAAAATTTGCATGTTTCCATTTTCATGCTAATCATAATTAGAAAAGGCCGCATGGAGTGGCCCTAGTAAATAACTAAGGGAATGAAGTAGAAAATTTTTCATGGTGGCCTTATTCATAGTCATGCTACCAACATTCTGTATACTTAGTTTCAGGCTAAAATTCTAAAATTTGCATGTTTCCATTTTCATGCTAATCATAATTAGAAAAGGCCGCATGGAGTGGCCCTAGTAAATAACTAAGGGAATGAAGTAGAAAATTTTTCATGGTGGCCTTATTCATAGTCATGCTACCAACATTCTGTATACTTAGTTTCAGGCTAAAATTCTAAAATTTGCATGTTTCCATTTTCATGCTAATCATAATTAGAAAAGGCCGCATGGAGCGGCCCTAGTAAATAACTAAGGGAATGAAGTAGAAAATTTTTCATGGTGGCCTTATTCATAGTCATGCTACCAACATTCTGTATACTTAGTTTCAGGCTAAAATTCTAAAATTTGCATGTTTCCATTTTCATGCTAATCATAATTAGAAAAGGCCGCATGGAGCGGCCCTAGTAAATAACTAAGGGAATGAAGTAGAAAATTTTTCATGGTGGCCTTATTCATAGTCATGCTACCAACATTCTGTATACTTAGTTTCAGGCTAAAATTCTAAAATTTGCATGTTTCCATTTTCATGCTAATCATAATTAGAATATGCCGCATGGAGCGGCCCTAGTAAATAACTAAGGGAATGAAGTAGAAAATTTTTCATGGTGGCCTTATTCATAGTCATGCTACCAACATTCTGTATACTTAGTTTCAGGCTAAAATTCTAAAATTTGCATGTTTCCATTTTCATGCTAATCATAATTAGAAAAGGCCGCATGGAGCGGCCCTAGTAAATAACTAAGGGAATGAAGTAGAAAATTTTTCATGGTGGCCTTATTCATAGTCATGCTACCAACATTCTGTATACTTAGTTTCAGGCTAAAATTCTAAAATTTGCATGTTTCCATTTTCATGCTAATCATAATTAGAAAAGGCCGCATGGAGCGGCCCTAGTAAATAACTAAGGGAATGAAGTAGAAAATTTTTCATGGTGGCCTTATTGATAGTCATGCTACCAACATTCTGTATACTTAGTTTCAGGCTAAAATTCTAAAATTTGCATGTTTCCATTTTCATGCTAATCATAATTAGAAAAGGCCGCATGGAGTGGCCCTAGTAAATAACTAAGGGAATGAAGTAGAAAATTTTTCATGGTGGCCTTATTCATAGTCATGCTACCAACATTCTGTATACTTAGTTTCAGGCTAAAATTCTAAAATTTGCATGTTTCCATTTTCATGCTAATCATAATTAGAAAAGGCCGCATGGAGTGGCCCTAGTAAATAACTAAGGGAATGAAGTAGAAAATTTTTCATGGTGGCCTTATTCATAGTCATGCTACCAACATTCTGTATACTTAGTTTCAGGCTAAAATTCTAAAATTTGCATGTTTCCATTTTCATGCTAATCATAATTAGAATATGCCGCATGGAGCGGCCCTAGTAAATAACTAAGGGAATGAAGTAGAAAATTTTTCATGGTGGCCTTATTCATAGTCATGCTACCAACATTCTGTATACTTAGTTTCAGGCTAAAATTCTAAAATTTGCATGTTTCCATTTTCATGCTAATCATAATTAGAAAAGGCCGCATGGAGCGGCCCTAGTAAATAACTAAGGGAATGAAGTAGAAAATTTTTCATGGTGGCCTTATTGATAGTCATGCTACCAACATTCTGTATACTTAGTTTCAGGCTAAAATTCTAAAATTTGCATGTTTCCATTTTCATGCTAATCATAATTAGAATATGCCGCATGGAGCGGCCCTAGTAAATAACTAAGGGAATGAAGTAGAAAATTTTTCATGGTGGCCTTATTCATAGTCATGCTACCAACATTCTGTATACTTAGTTTCAGGCTAAAATTCTAAAATTTGCATGTTTCCATTTTCATGCTAATCATAATTAGAATATGCCGCATGGAGCGGCCCTAGTAAATAACTAAGGGAATGAAGTAGAAAATTTTTCATGGTGGCCTTATTCATAGTCATGCTACCAACATTCTGTATACTTAGTTTCAGGCTAAAATTCTAAAATTTGCATGTTTCCATTTTCATGCTAATCATAATTAGAATATGCCGCATGGAGCGGCCCTAGTAAATAACTAAGGGAATGAAGTAGAAAATTTTTCATGGTGGCCTTATTCATAGTCATGCTACCAACATTCTGTATACTTAGTTTCAGGCTAAAATTCTAAAATTTGCATGTTTCCATTTTCATGCTAATCATAATTAGAAAAGGCCGCATGGAGCGGCCCTAGTAAATAACTAAGGGAATGAAGTAGAAAATTTTTCATGGTGGCCTTATTCATAGTCATGCTACCAACATTCTGTATACTTAGTTTCAGGCTAAAATTCTAAAATTTGCATGTTTCCATTTTCATGCTAATCATAATTAGAAAAGGCCGCATGGAGCGGCCCTAGTAAATAACTAAGGGAATGAAGTAGAAAATTTTTCATGGTGGCCTTATTGATAGTCATGCTACCAACATTCTGTATACTTAGTTTCAGGCTAAAATTCTAAAATTTGCATGTTTCCATTTTCATGCTAATCATAATTAGAAAAGGCCGCATGGAGTGGCCCTAGTAAATAACTAAGGGAATGAAGTAGAAAATTTTTCATGGTGGCCTTATTCATAGTCATGCTACCAACATTCTGTATACTTAGTTTCAGGCTAAAATTCTAAAATTTGCATGTTTCCATTTTCATGCTAATCATAATTAGAAAAGGCCGCATGGAGCGGCCCTAGTAAATAACTAAGGGAATGAAGTAGAAAATTTTTCATGGTGGCCTTATTCATAGTCATGCTACCAACATTCTGTATACTTAGTTTCAGGCTAAAATTCTAAAATTTGCATGTTTCCATTTTCATGCTAATCATAATTAGAAAAGGCCGCATGGAGCGGCCCTAGTAAATAACTAAGGGAATGAAGTAGAAAATTTTTCATGGTGGCCTTATTCATAGTCATGCTACCAACATTCTGTATACTTAGTTTCAGGCTAAAATTCTAAAATTTGCATGTTTCCATTTTCATGCTAATCATAATTAGAAAAGGCCGCATGGAGCGGCCCTAGTAAATAACTAAGGGAATGAAGTAGAAAATTTTTCATGGTGGCCTTATTGATAGTCATGCTACCAACATTCTGTATACTTAGTTTCAGGCTAAAATTCTAAAATTTGCATGTTTCCATTTTCATGCTAATCATAATTAGAATATGCCGCATGGAGCGGCCCTAGTAAATAACTAAGGGAATGAAGTAGAAAATTTTTCATGGTGGCCTTATTCATAGTCATGCTACCAACATTCTGTATACTTAGTTTCAGGCTAAAATTCTAAAATTTGCATGTTTCCATTTTCATGCTAATCATAATTAGAATATGCCGCATGGAGCGGCCCTAGTAAATAACTAAGGGAATGAAGTAGAAAATTTTTCATGGTGGCCTTATTCATAGTCATGCTACCAACATTCTGTATACTTAGTTTCAGGCTAAAATTCTAAAATTTGCATGTTTCCATTTTCATGCTAATCATAATTAGAATATGCCGCATGGAGCGGCCCTAGTAAATAACTAAGGGAATGAAGTAGAAAATTTTTCATGGTGGCCTTATTCATAGTCATGCTACCAACATTCTGTATACTTAGTTTCAGGCTAAAATTCTAAAATTTGCATGTTTCCATTTTCATGCTAATCATAATTAGAAAAGGCCGCATGGAGCGGCCCTAGTAAATAACTAAGGGAATGAAGTAGAAAATTTTTCATGGTGGCCTTATTCATAGTCATGCTACCAACATTCTGTATACTTAGTTTCAGGCTAAAATTCTAAAATTTGCATGTTTCCATTTTCATGCTAATCATAATTAGAATATGCCGCATGGAGCGGCCCTAGTAAATAACTAAGGGAATGAAGTAGAAAATTTTTCATGGTGGCCTTATTCATAGTCATGCTACCAACATTCTGTATACTTAGTTTCAGGCTAAAATTCTAAAATTTGCATGTTTCCATTTTCATGCTAATCATAATTAGAATATGCCGCATGGAGCGGCCCTAGTAAATAACTAAGGGAATGAAGTAGAAAATTTTTCATGGTGGCCTTATTCATAGTCATGCTACCAACATTCTGTATACTTAGTTTCAGGCTAAAATTCTAAAATTTGCATGTTTCCATTTTCATGCTAATCATAATTAGAAAAGGCCGCATGGAGCGGCCCTAGTAAATAACTAAGGGAATGAAGTAGAAAATTTTTCATGGTGGCCTTATTGATAGTCATGCTACCAACATTCTGTATACTTAGTTTCAGGCTAAAATTCTAAAATTTGCATGTTTCCATTTTCATGCTAATCATAATTAGAATATGCCGCATGGAGCGGCCCTAGTAAATAACTAAGGGAATGAAGTAGAAAATTTTTCATGGTGGCCTTATTCATAGTCATGCTACCAACATTCTGTATACTTAGTTTCAGGCTAAAATTCTAAAATTTGCATGTTTCCATTTTCATGCTAATCATAATTAGAAAAGGCCGCATGGAGCGGCCCTAGTAAATAACTAAGGGAATGAAGTAGAAAATTTTTCATGGTGGCCTTATTCATAGTCATGCTACCAACATTCTGTATACTTAGTTTCAGGCTAAAATTCTAAAATTTGCATGTTTCCATTTTCATGCTAATCATAATTAGAAAAGGCCGCATGGAGCGGCCCTAGTAAATAACTAAGGGAATGAAGTAGAAAATTTTTCATGGTGGCCTTATTCATAGTCATGCTACCAACATTCTGTATACTTAGTTTCAGGCTAAAATTCTAAAATTTGCATGTTTCCATTTTCATGCTAATCATAATTAGAAAAGGCCGCATGGAGCGGCCCTAGTAAATAACTAAGGGAATGAAGTAGAAAATTTTTCATGGTGGCCTTATTGATAGTCATGCTACCAACATTCTGTATACTTAGTTTCAGGCTAAAATTCTAAAATTTGCATGTTTCCATTTTCATGCTAATCATAATTAGAAAAGGCCGCATGGAGCGGCCCTAGTAAATAACTAAGGGAATGAAGTAGAAAATTTTTCATGGTGGCCTTATTGATAGTCATGCTACCAACATTCTGTATACTTAGTTTCAGGCTAAAATTCTAAAATTTGCATGTTTCCATTTTCATGCTAATCATAATTAGAATATGCCGCATGGAGCGGCCCTAGTAAATAACTAAGGGAATGAAGTAGAAAATTTTTCATGGTGGCCTTATTCATAGTCATGCTACCAACATTCTGTATACTTAGTTTCAGGCTAAAATTCTAAAATTTGCATGTTTCCATTTTCATGCTAATCATAATTAGAATATGCCGCATGGAGCGGCCCTAGTAAATAACTAAGGGAATGAAGTAGAAAATTTTTCATGGTGGCCTTATTCATAGTCATGCTACCAACATTCTGTATACTTAGTTTCAGGCTAAAATTCTAAAATTTGCATGTTTCCATTTTCATGCTAATCATAATTAGAATATGCCGCATGGAGCGGCCCTAGTAAATAACTAAGGGAATGAAGTAGAAAATTTTTCATGGTGGCCTTATTCATAGTCATGCTACCAACATTCTGTATACTTAGTTTCAGGCTAAAATTCTAAAATTTGCATGTTTCCATTTTCATGCTAATCATAATTAGAATATGCCGCATGGAGCGGCCCTAGTAAATAACTAAGGGAATGAAGTAGAAAATTTTTCATGGTGGCCTTATTCATAGTCATGCTACCAACATTCTGTATACTTAGTTTCAGGCTAAAATTCTAAAATTTGCATGTTTCCATTTTCATGCTAATCATAATTAGAAAAGGCCGCATGGAGCGGCCCTAGTAAATAACTAAGGGAATGAAGTAGAAAATTTTTCATGGTGGCCTTATTCATAGTCATGCTACCAACATTCTGTATACTTAGTTTCAGGCTAAAATTCTAAAATTTGCATGTTTCCATTTTCATGCTAATCATAATTAGAAAAGGCCGCATGGAGCGGCCCTAGTAAATAACTAAGGGAATGAAGTAGAAAATTTTTCATGGTGGCCTTATTCATAGTCATGCTACCAACATTCTGTATACTTAGTTTCAGGCTAAAATTCTAAAATTTGCATGTTTCCATTTTCATGCTAATCATAATTAGAAAAGGCCGCATGGAGCGGCCCTAGTAAATAACTAAGGGAATGAAGTAGAAAATTTTTCATGGTGGCCTTATTGATAGTCATGCTACCAACATTCTGTATACTTAGTTTCAGGCTAAAATTCTAAAATTTGCATGTTTCCATTTTCATGCTAATCATAATTAGAAAAGGCCGCATGGAGCGGCCCTAGTAAATAACTAAGGGAATGAAGTAGAAAATTTTTCATGGTGGCCTTATTGATAGTCATGCTACCAACATTCTGTATACTTAGTTTCAGGCTAAAATTCTAAAATTTGCATGTTTCCATTTTCATGCTAATCATAATTAGAATATGCCGCATGGAGCGGCCCTAGTAAATAACTAAGGGAATGAAGTAGAAAATTTTTCATGGTGGCCTTATTCATAGTCATGCTACCAACATTCTGTATACTTAGTTTCAGGCTAAAATTCTAAAATTTGCATGTTTCCATTTTCATGCTAATCATAATTAGAATATGCCGCATGGAGCGGCCCTAGTAAATAACTAAGGGAATGAAGTAGAAAATTTTTCATGGTGGCCTTATTCATAGTCATGCTACCAACATTCTGTATACTTAGTTTCAGGCTAAAATTCTAAAATTTGCATGTTTCCATTTTCATGCTAATCATAATTAGAATATGCCGCATGGAGCGGCCCTAGTAAATAACTAAGGGAATGAAGTAGAAAATTTTTCATGGTGGCCTTATTCATAGTCATGCTACCAACATTCTGTATACTTAGTTTCAGGCTAAAATTCTAAAATTTGCATGTTTCCATTTTCATGCTAATCATAATTAGAATATGCCGCATGGAGCGGCCCTAGTAAATAACTAAGGGAATGAAGTAGAAAATTTTTCATGGTGGCCTTATTCATAGTCATGCTACCAACATTCTGTATACTTAGTTTCAGGCTAAAATTCTAAAATTTGCATGTTTCCATTTTCATGCTAATCATAATTAGAAAAGGCCGCATGGAGCGGCCCTAGTAAATAACTAAGGGAATGAAGTAGAAAATTTTTCATGGTGGCCTTATTCATAGTCATGCTACCAACATTCTGTATACTTAGTTTCAGGCTAAAATTCTAAAATTTGCATGTTTCCATTTTCATGCTAATCATAATTAGAAAAGGCCGCATGGAGCGGCCCTAGTAAATAACTAAGGGAATGAAGTAGAAAATTTTTCATGGTGGCCTTATTGATAGTCATGCTACCAACATTCTGTATACTTAGTTTCAGGCTAAAATTCTAAAATTTGCATGTTTCCATTTTCATGCTAATCATAATTAGAATATGCCGCATGGAGCGGCCCTAGTAAATAACTAAGGGAATGAAGTAGAAAATTTTTCATGGTGGCCTTATTCATAGTCATGCTACCAACATTCTGTATACTTAGTTTCAGGCTAAAATTCTAAAATTTGCATGTTTCCATTTTCATGCTAATCATAATTAGAAAAGGCCGCATGGAGCGGCCCTAGTAAATAACTAAGGGAATGAAGTAGAAAATTTTTCATGGTGGCCTTATTCATAGTCATGCTACCAACATTCTGTATACTTAGTTTCAGGCTAAAATTCTAAAATTTGCATGTTTCCATTTTCATGCTAATCATAATTAGAAAAGGCCGCATGGAGCGGCCCTAGTAAATAACTAAGGGAATGAAGTAGAAAATTTTTCATGGTGGCCTTATTCATAGTCATGCTACCAACATTCTGTATACTTAGTTTCAGGCTAAAATTCTAAAATTTGCATGTTTCCATTTTCATGCTAATCATAATTAGAAAAGGCCGCATGGAGCGGCCCTAGTAAATAACTAAGGGAATGAAGTAGAAAATTTTTCATGGTGGCCTTATTCATAGTCATGCTGCCAACATTCTGTATACTTAGTTTCAGGCTAAAATTCTAAAATTTGCATGTTTCCATTTTCATGCTAATCATAATTAGAATATGCCGCATGGAGCGGCCCTAGTAAATAACTAAGGGAATGAAGTAGAAAATTTTTCATGGTGGCCTTATTCATAGTCATGCTACCAACATTCTGTATACTTAGTTTCAGGCTAAAATTCTAAAATTTGCATGTTTCCATTTTCATGCTAATCATAATTAGAAAAGGCCGCATGGAGCGGCCCTAGTAAATAACTAAGGGAATGAAGTAGAAAATTTTTCATGGTGGCCTTATTGATAGTCATGCTACCAACATTCTGTATACTTAGTTTCAGGCTAAAATTCTAAAATTTGCATGTTTCCATTTTCATGCTAATCATAATTAGAAAAGGCCGCATGGAGCGGCCCTAGTAAATAACTAAGGGAATGAAGTAGAAAATTTTTCATGGTGGCCTTATTGATAGTCATGCTACCAACATTCTGTATACTTAGTTTCAGGCTAAAATTCTAAAATTTGCATGTTTCCATTTTCATGCTAATCATAATTAGAAAAGGCCGCATGGAGTGGCCCTAGTAAATAACTAAGGGAATGAAGTAGAAAATTTTTCATGGTGGCCTTATTCATAGTCATGCTACCAACATTCTGTATACTTAGTTTCAGGCTAAAATTCTAAAATTTGCATGTTTCCATTTTCATGCTAATCATAATTAGAAAAGGCCGCATGGAGCGGCCCTAGTAAATAACTAAGGGAATGAAGTAGAAAATTTTTCATGGTGGCCTTATTGATAGTCATGCTACCAACATTCTGTATACTTAGTTTCAGGCTAAAATTCTAAAATTTGCATGTTTCCATTTTCATGCTAATCATAATTAGAAAAGGCCGCATGGAGCGGCCCTAGTAAATAACTAAGGGAATGAAGTAGAAAATTTTTCATGGTGGCCTTATTCATAGTCATGCTACCAACATTCTGTATACTTAGTTTCAGGCTAAAATTCTAAAATTTGCATGTTTCCATTTTCATGCTAATCATAATTAGAAAAGGCCGCATGGAGCGGCCCTAGTAAATAACTAAGGGAATGAAGTAGAAAATTTTTCATGGTGGCCTTATTGATAGTCATGCTACCAACATTCTGTATACTTAGTTTCAGGCTAAAATTCTAAAATTTGCATGTTTCCATTTTCATGCTAATCATAATTAGAAAAGGCCGCATGGAGTGGCCCTAGTAAATAACTAAGGGAATGAAGTAGAAAAATTTTTCATGGTGGCCTTATTCATAGTCATGCTACCAACATTCTGTATACTTAGTTTCAGGCTAAAATTCTAAAATTTGCATGTTTCCATTTTCATGCTAATCATAATTAGAAAAGGCCGCATGGAGCGGCCCTAGTAAATAACTAAGGGAATGAAGTAGAAAATTTTTCATGGTGGCATTATTCATAGTCATGCTACCAACATTCTGTATACTTAGTTTCAGGCTAAAATTTCTAAAATTTGCATGTTTCCATTTTCATGCTAATCATAATTAGAAAAGGCCGCATGGAGTGGCCCTAGTAAATAACTAAGGGAATGAAGTAGAAAATTTTTCATGGTGGCCTTATTCATAGTCATGCTACCAACATTCTGTATACTTAGTTTCAGGCTAAAATTTGCATGTTTCCATTTTCATGCTAATCATAATTAGAAAAGGCCGCATGGAGCGGCCCTAGTAAATAACTAAGGGAATGAAGTAGAAAATTTTTCATGGTGGCCTTATTGATAGTCATGCTACCAACATTCTGTATACTTAGTTTCAGGCTAAAATTCTAAAATTTGCATGTTTCCATTTTCATGCTAATCATAATTAGAAAAGGCCGCATGGAGTGGCCCTAGTAAATAACTAAGGGAATGAAGTAGAAAATTTTTCATGGTGGCCTTATTCATAGTCATGCTACCAACATTCTGTATACTTAGTTTCAGGCTAAAATTCTAAAATTTGCATGTTTCCATTTTCATGCTAATCATAATTAGAAAAGGCCGCATGGAGCGGCCCTAGTAAATAACTAAGGGAATGAAGTAGAAAATTTTTCATGGTGGCATTATTCATAGTCATGCTACCAACATTCTGTATACTTAGTTTCAGGCTAAAATTTCTAAAATTTGCATGTTTCCATTTTCATGCTAATCATAATTAGAAAAGGCCGCATGGAGTGGCCCTAGTAAATAACTAAGGGAATGAAGTAGAAAATTTTTCATGGTGGCCTTATTCATAGTCATGCTACCAACATTCTGTATACTTAGTTTCAGGCTAAAATTTGCATGTTTCCATTTTCATGCTAATCATAATTAGAAAAGGCCGCATGGAGCGGCCCTAGTAAATAACTAAGGGAATGAAGTAGAAAATTTTTCATGGTGGCCTTATTGATAGTCATGCTACCAACATTCTGTATACTTAGTTTCAGGCTAAAATTCTAAAATTTGCATGTTTCCATTTTCATGCTAATCATAATTAGAAAAGGCCGCATGGAGCGGCCCTAGTAAATAACTAAGGGAATGAAGTAGAAAATTTTTCATGGTGGCCTTATTCATAGTCATGCTACCAACATTCTGTATACTTAGTTTCAGGCTAAAATTCTAAAATTTGCATGTTTCCATTTTCATGCTAATCATAATTAGAAAAGGGCGCATGGAGCGGCCCTAGTAAATAACTAAGGGAATGAAGTAGAAAATTTTTCATGGTGGCCTTATTCATAGTCATGCTACCAACATTCTGTATACTTAGTTTCAGGCTAAAATTCTAAAATTTGCATGTTTCCATTTTCATGCTAATCATAATTAGAAAAGGCCGCATGGAGCGGCCCTAGTAAATAACTAAGGGAATGAAGTAGAAAATTTTTCATGGTGGCCTTATTGATAGTCATGCTACCAACATTCTGTATACTTAGTTTCAGGCTAAAATTCTAAAATTTGCATGTTTCCATTTTCATGCTAATCATAATTAGAAAAGGGCGCATGGAGCGGCCCTAGTAAATAACTAAGGGAATGAAGTAGAAAATTTTTCATGGTGGCCTTATTGATAGTCATGCTACCAACATTCTGTATACTTAGTTTCAGGCTAAAATTCTAAAATTTGCATGTTTCCATTTTCATGCTAATCATAATTAGAAAAGGGCGCATGGAGCGGCCCTAGTAAATAACTAAGGGAATGAAGTAGAAAATTTTTCATGGTGGCCTTATTGATAGTCATGCTACCAACATTCTGTATACTTAGTTTCAGGCTAAAATTCTAAAATTTGCATGTTTCCATTTTCATGCTAATCATAATTAGAAAAGGGCGCATGGAGCGGCCCTAGTAAATAACTAAGGGAATGAAGTAGAAAATTTTTCATGGTGGCCTTATTCATAGTCATGCTACCAACATTCTGTATACTTAGTTTCAGGCTAAAATTCTAAAATTTGCATGTTTCCATTTTCATGCTAATCATAATTAGAAAAGGGCGCATGGAGCGGCCCTAGTAAATAACTAAGGGAATGAAGTAGAAAATTTTTCATGGTGGCCTTATTGATAGTCATGCTACCAACATTCTGTATACTTAGTTTCAGGCTAAAATTCTAAAATTTGCATGTTTCCATTTTCATGCTAATCATAATTAGAAAAGGGCGCATGGAGCGGCCCTAGTAAATAACTAAGGGAATGAAGTAGAAAATTTTTCATGGTGGCCTTATTGATAGTCATGCTACCAACATTCTGTATACTTAGTTTCAGGCTAAAATTCTAAAATTTGCATGTTTCCATTTTCATGCTAATCATAATTAGAAAAGGGCGCATGGAGCGGCCCTAGTAAATAACTAAGGGAATGAAGTAGAAAATTTTTCATGGTGGCCTTATTCATAGTCATGCTACCAACATTCTGTATACTTAGTTTCAGGCTAAAATTCTAAAATTTGCATGTTTCCATTTTCATGCTAATCATAATTAGAAAAGGCCGCATGGAGCGGCCCTAGTAAATAACTAAGGGAATGAAGTAGAAAATTTTTCATGGTGGCCTTATTGATAGTCATGCTACCAACATTCTGTATACTTAGTTTCAGGCTAAAATTCTAAAATTTGCATGTTTCCATTTTCATGCTAATCATAATTAGAAAAGGGCGCATGGAGCGGCCCTAGTAAATAACTAAGGGAATGAAGTAGAAAATTTTTCATGGTGGCCTTATTGATAGTCATGCTACCAACATTCTGTATACTTAGTTTCAGGCTAAAATTCTAAAATTTGCATGTTTCCATTTTCATGCTAATCATAATTAGAAAAGGGCGCATGGAGCGGCCCTAGTAAATAACTAAGGGAATGAAGTAGAAAATTTTTCATGGTGGCCTTATTCATAGTCATGCTACCAACATTCTGTATACTTAGTTTCAGGCTAAAATTCTAAAATTTGCATGTTTCCATTTTCATGCTAATCATAATTAGAAAAGGGCGCATGGAGCGGCCCTAGTAAATAACTAAGGGAATGAAGTAGAAAATTTTTCATGGTGGCCTTATTGATAGTCATGCTACCAACATTCTGTATACTTAGTTTCAGGCTAAAATTCTAAAATTTGCATGTTTCCATTTTCATGCTAATCATAATTAGAAAAGGGCGCATGGAGCGGCCCTAGTAAATAACTAAGGGAATGAAGTAGAAAATTTTTCATGGTGGCCTTATTGATAGTCATGCTACCAACATTCTGTATACTTAGTTTCAGGCTAAAATTCTAAAATTTGCATGTTTCCATTTTCATGCTAATCATAATTAGAAAAGGGCGCATGGAGCGGCCCTAGTAAATAACTAAGGGAATGAAGTAGAAAATTTTTCATGGTGGCCTTATTCATAGTCATGCTACCAACATTCTGTATACTTAGTTTCAGGCTAAAATTCTAAAATTTGCATGTTTCCATTTTCATGCTAATCATAATTAGAAAAGGCCGCATGGAGCGGCCCTAGTAAATAACTAAGGGAATGAAGTAGAAAATTTTTCATGGTGGCCTTATTGATAGTCATGCTACCAACATTCTGTATACTTAGTTTCAGGCTAAAATTCTAAAATTTGCATGTTTCCATTTTCATGCTAATCATAATTAGAAAAGGCCGCATGGAGCGGCCCTAGTAAATAACTAAGGGAATGAAGTAGAAAATTTTTCATGGTGGCCTTATTGATAGTCATGCTACCAACATTCTGTATACTTAGTTTCAGGCTAAAATTCTAAAATTTGCATGTTTCCATTTTCATGCTAATCATAATTAGAAAAGGCCGCATGGAGCGGCCCTAGTAAATAACTAAGGGAATGAAGTAGAAAATTTTTCATGGTGGCCTTATTCATAGTCATGCTACCAACATTCTGTATACTTAGTTTCAGGCTAAAATTCTAAAATTTGCATGTTTCCATTTTCATGCTAATCATAATTAGAAAAGGCCGCATGGAGCGGCCCTAGTAAATAACTAAGGGAATGAAGTAGAAAATTTTTCATGGTGGCCTTATTCATAGTCATGCTACCAACATTCTGTATACTTAGTTTCAGGCTAAAATTCTAAAATTTGCATGTTTCCATTTTCATGCTAATCATAATTAGAAAAGGCCGCATGGAGCGGCCCTAGTAAATAACTAAGGGAATGAAGTAGAAAATTTTTCATGGTGGCCTTATTGATAGTCATGCTACCAACATTCTGTATACTTAGTTTCAGGCTAAAATTCTAAAATTTGCATGTTTCCATTTTCATGCTAATCATAATTAGAAAAGGCCGCATGGAGCGGCCCTAGTAAATAACTAAGGGAATGAAGTAGAAAATTTTTCATGGTGGCCTTATTGATAGTCATGCTACCAACATTCTGTATACTTAGTTTCAGGCTAAAATTCTAAAATTTGCATGTTTCCATTTTCATGCTAATCATAATTAGAAAAGGCCGCATGGAGCGGCCCTAGTAAATAACTAAGGGAATGAAGTAGAAAATTTTTCATGGTGGCCTTATTCATAGTCATGCTACCAACATTCTGTATACTTAGTTTCAGGCTAAAATTCTAAAATTTGCATGTTTCCATTTTCATGCTAATCATAATTAGAAAAGGCCGCATGGAGCGGCCCTAGTAAATAACTAAGGGAATGAAGTAGAAAATTTTTCATGGTGGCCTTATTGATAGTCATGCTACCAACATTCTGTATACTTAGTTTCAGGCTAAAATTCTAAAATTTGCATGTTTCCATTTTCATGCTAATCATAATTAGAAAAGGCCGCATGGAGCGGCCCTAGTAAATAACTAAGGGAATGAAGTAGAAAATTTTTCATGGTGGCCTTATTGATAGTCATGCTACCAACATTCTGTATACTTAGTTTCAGGCTAAAATTCTAAAATTTGCATGTTTCCATTTTCATGCTAATCATAATTAGAAAAGGCCGCATGGAGCGGCCCTAGTAAATAACTAAGGGAATGAAGTAGAAAATTTTTCATGGTGGCCTTATTCATAGTCATGCTACCAACATTCTGTATACTTAGTTTCAGGCTAAAATTCTAAAATTTGCATGTTTCCATTTTCATGCTAATCATAATTAGAAAAGGCCGCATGGAGCGGCCCTAGTAAATAACTAAGGGAATGAAGTAGAAAATTTTTCATGGTGGCCTTATTGATAGTCATGCTACCAACATTCTGTATACTTAGTTTCAGGCTAAAATTCTAAAATTTGCATGTTTCCATTTTCATGCTAATCATAATTAGAAAAGGGCGCATGGAGCGGCCCTAGTAAATAACTAAGGGAATGAAGTAGAAAATTTTTCATGGTGGCCTTATTCATAGTCATGCTACCAACATTCTGTATACTTAGTTTCAGGCTAAAATTCTAAAATTTGCATGTTTCCATTTTCATGCTAATCATAATTAGAAAAGGCCGCATGGAGCGGCCCTAGTAAATAACTAAGGGAATGAAGTAGAAAATTTTTCATGGTGGCCTTATTGATAGTCATGCTACCAACATTCTGTATACTTAGTTTCAGGCTAAAATTCTAAAATTTGCATGTTTCCATTTTCATGCTAATCATAATTAGAAAAGGCCGCATGGAGCGGCCCTAGTAAATAACTAAGGGAATGAAGTAGAAAATTTTTCATGGTGGCCTTATTGATAGTCATGCTACCAACATTCTGTATACTTAGTTTCAGGCTAAAATTCTAAAATTTGCATGTTTCCATTTTCATGCTAATCATAATTAGAAAAGGCCGCATGGAGCGGCCCTAGTAAATAACTAAGGGAATGAAGTAGAAAATTTTTCATGGTGGCCTTATTCATAGTCATGCTACCAACATTCTGTATACTTAGTTTCAGGCTAAAATTCTAAAATTTGCATGTTTCCATTTTCATGCTAATCATAATTAGAAAAGGCCGCATGGAGCGGCCCTAGTAAATAACTAAGGGAATGAAGTAGAAAATTTTTCATGGTGGCCTTATTGATAGTCATGCTACCAACATTCTGTATACTTAGTTTCAGGCTAAAATTCTAAAATTTGCATGTTTCCATTTTCATGCTAATCATAATTAGAAAAGGCCGCATGGAGCGGCCCTAGTAAATAACTAAGGGAATGAAGTAGAAAATTTTTCATGGTGGCCTTATTGATAGTCATGCTACCAACATTCTGTATACTTAGTTTCAGGCTAAAATTCTAAAATTTGCATGTTTCCATTTTCATGCTAATCATAATTAGAAAAGGCCGCATGGAGCGGCCCTAGTAAATAACTAAGGGAATGAAGTAGAAAATTTTTCATGGTGGCCTTATTCATAGTCATGCTACCAACATTCTGTATACTTAGTTTCAGGCTAAAATTCTAAAATTTGCATGTTTCCATTTTCATGCTAATCATAATTAGAAAAGGGCGCATGGAGCGGCCCTAGTAAATAACTAAGGGAATGAAGTAGAAAATTTTTCATGGTGGCCTTATTGATAGTCATGCTACCAACATTCTGTATACTTAGTTTCAGGCTAAAATTCTAAAATTTGCATGTTTCCATTTTCATGCTAATCATAATTAGAAAAGGCCGCATGGAGCGGCCCTAGTAAATAACTAAGGGAATGAAGTAGAAAATTTTTCATGGTGGCCTTATTGATAGTCATGCTACCAACATTCTGTATACTTAGTTTCAGGCTAAAATTCTAAAATTTGCATGTTTCCATTTTCATGCTAATCATAATTAGAAAAGGCCGCATGGAGCGGCCCTAGTAAATAACTAAGGGAATGAAGTAGAAAATTTTTCATGGTGGCCTTATTGATAGTCATGCTACCAACATTCTGTATACTTAGTTTCAGGCTAAAATTCTAAAATTTGCATGTTTCCATTTTCATGCTAATCATAATTAGAAAAGGCCGCATGGAGCGGCCCTAGTAAATAACTAAGGGAATGAAGTAGAAAATTTTTCATGGTGGCCTTATTCATAGTCATGCTACCAACATTCTGTCTACTTAGTTTCAGGCTAAAATTCTAAAATTTGCATGTTTCCATTTTCATGCAAATCATAATTACAATATGCCGCATGGAGCGGCCCTAGTAAATAACTAAGGGAATGAAGTAGAAAATTTTTCATGGTGGCCTTATTCATAGTCATGCTACCAACATTCTGTATACTTAGTTTCAGGCTAAAATTCTAAAATTTGCATGTTTCCATTTTCATGCTAATCATAATTAGAAAAGGCCGCATGGAGCGGCCCTAGTAAATAACTAAGGGAATGAAGTAGAAAATTTTTCATGGTGGCCTTATTCATAGTCATGCTACCAACATTCTGTATACTTAGTTTCAGGCTAAAATTCTAAAATTTGCATGTTTCCATTTTCATGCAAATCATAATTACAATATGCCGCATGGAGCGGCCCTAGTAAATAACTAAGGGAATGAAGTAGAAAATTTTTCATGGTGGCCTTATTCATAGTCATGCTACCAACATTCTGTATACTTAGTTTCAGGCTAAAATTCTAAAATTTGCATGTTTCCATTTTCATGCTAATCATAATTAGAAAAGGCCGCATGGAGCGGCCCTAGTAAATAACTAAGGGAATGAAGTAGAAAATTTTTCATGGTGGCCTTATTCATAGTCATGCTACCAACATTCTGTATACTTAGTTTCAGGCTAAAATTCTAAAATTTGCATGTTTCCATTTTCATGCAAATCATAATTACAATATGCCGCATGGAGCGGCCCTAGTAAATAACTAAGGGAATGAAGTAGAAAATTTTTCATGGTGGCCTTATTCATAGTCATGCTACCAACATTCTGTATACTTAGTTTCAGGCTAAAATTCTAAAATTTGCATGTTTCCATTTTCATGCTAATCATAATTAGAAAAGGCCGCATGGAGCGGCCCTAGTAAATAACTAAGGGAATGAAGTAGAAAATTTTTCATGGTGGCCTTATTGATAGTCATGCTACCAACATTCTGTATACTTAGTTTCAGGCTAAAATTCTAAAATTTGCATGTTTCCATTTTCATGCTAATCATAATTAGAAAAGGCCGCATGGAGCGGCCCTAGTAAATAACTAAGGGAATGAAGTAGAAAATTTTTCATGGTGGCCTTATTCATAGTCATGCTACCAACATTCTGTATACTTAGTTTCAGGCTAAAATTCTAAAATTTGCATGTTTCCATTTTCATGCTAATCATAATTAGAAAAGGCCGCATGGAGCGGCCCTAGTAAATAACTAAGGGAATGAAGTAGAAAATTTTTCATGGTGGCCTTATTCATAGTCATGCTACCAACATTCTGTATACTTAGTTTCAGGCTAAAATTCTAAAATTTGCATGTTTCCATTTTCATGCAAATCATAATTACAATATGCCGCATGGAGCGGCCCTAGTAAATAACTAAGGGAATGAAGTAGAAAATTTTTCATGGTGGCCTTATTCATAGTCATGCTACCAACATTCTGTATACTTAGTTTCAGGCTAAAATTCTAAAATTTGCATGTTTCCATTTTCATTCTAATCATAATTAGAAAAGGCCGCATGGAGCGGCCCTAGTAAATAACTAAGGGAATGAAGTAGAAAATTTTTCATGGTGGCCTTATTGATAGTCATGCTACCAACATTCTGTATACTTAGTTTCAGGCTAAAATTCTAAAATTTGCATGTTTCCATTTTCATGCTAATCATAATTAGAAAAGGCCGCATGGAGCGGCCCTAGTAAATAACTAAGGGAATGAAGTAGAAAATTTTTCATGGTGGCCTTATTGATAGTCATGCTACCAACATTCTGTATACTTAGTTTCAGGCTAAAATTCTAAAATTTGCATGTTTCCATTTTCATGCTAATCATAATTAGAAAAGGCCGCATGGAGCGGCCCTAGTAAATAACTAAGGGAATGAAGTAGAAAATTTTTCATGGTGGCCTTATTGATAGTCATGCTACCAACATTCTGTATACTTAGTTTCAGGCTAAAATTCTAAAATTTGCATGTTTCCATTTTCATGCTAATCATAATTAGAAAAGGCCGCATGGAGTGGCCCTAGTAAATAACTAAGGGAATGAAGTAGAAAATTTTTCATGGTGGCCTTATTCATAGTCATGCTACCAACATTCTGTATACTTAGTTTCAGGCTAAAATTCTAAAATTTGCATGTTTCCATTTTCATTCTAATCATAATTAGAAAAGGCCGCATGGAGCGGCCCTAGTAAATAACTAAGGGAATGAAGTAGAAAATTTTTCATGGTGGCCTTATTCATAGTCATGCTACCAACATTCTGTATACTTAGTTTCAGGCTAAAATTCTAAAATTTGCATGTTTCCATTTTCATGCTAATCATAATTAGAAAAGGCCGCATGGAGTGGCCCTAGTAAATAACTAAGGGAATGAAGTAGAAAATTTTTCATGGTGGCCTTATTGATAGTCATGCTACCAACATTCTGTATACTTAGTTTCAGGCTAAAATTCTAAAATTTGCATGTTTCCATTTTCATGCTAATCATAATTAGAAAAGGCCGCATGGAGCGGCCCTAGTAAATAACTAAGGGAATGAAGTAGAAAATTTTTCATGGTGGCCTTATTGATAGTCATGCTACCAACATTCTGTATACTTAGTTTCAGGCTAAAATTCTAAAATTTGCATGTTTCCATTTTCATGCTAATCATAATTAGAAAAGGCCGCATGGAGCGGCCCTAGTAAATAACTAAGGGAATGAAGTAGAAAATTTTTCATGGTGGCCTTATTGATAGTCATGCTACCAACATTCTGTATACTTAGTTTCAGGCTAAAATTCTAAAATTTGCATGTTTCCATTTTCATGCTAATCATAATTAGAAAAGGCCGCATGGAGTGGCCCTAGTAAATAACTAAGGGAATGAAGTAGAAAATTTTTCATGGTGGCATTATTCATAGTCATGCTACCAACATTCTGTATACTTAGTTTCAGGCTAAAATTCTAAAATTTGCATGTTTCCATTTTCATGCTAATCATAATTAGAAAAGGCCGCATGGAGCGGCCCTAGTAAATAACTAAGG
Source organism: Acanthosepion esculentum (assembly GCA_964036315.1). Classification (NCBI taxonomy): domain Eukaryota; kingdom Metazoa; phylum Mollusca; class Cephalopoda; order Sepiida; family Sepiidae; genus Acanthosepion; species Acanthosepion esculentum. The sequence goes on from CAXIWW010000217.1 coordinate 29,253, forward strand.
GAATGAAGTAGAAAATTTTTCATGGTGGCCTTATTCATAGTCATGCTACCAACATTCTGTATACTTAGTTTCAGGCTAAAATTCTAAAATTTGCATGTTTCCATTTTCATGCTAATCATAATTAGAAAAGGCCGCATGGAGCGGCCCTAGTAAATAACTAAGGGAATGAAGTAGAAAATTTTTCATGGTGGCCTTATTCATAGTCATGCTACCAACATTCTGTATACTTAGTTTCAGGCTAAAATTCTAAAATTTGCATGTTTCCATTTTCATGCTAATCATAATTAGAATATGCCGCATGGAGCGGCCCTAGTAAATAACTAAGGGAATGAAGTAGAAAATTTTTCATGGTGGCCTTATTCATAGTCATGCTACCAACATTCTGTATACTTAGTTTCAGGCTAAAATTCTAAAATTTGCATGTTTCCATTTTCATGCTAATCATAATTAGAAAAGGCCGCATGGAGCGGCCCTAGTAAATAACTAAGGGAATGAAGTAGAAAATTTTTCATGGTGGCCTTATTGATAGTCATGCTACCAACATTCTGTATACTTAGTTTCAGGCTAAAATTCTAAAATTGGCATGTTTCCATTTTCATGCTAATCATAATTAGAAAAGGCCGCATGGAGCGGCCCTAGTAAATAACTAAGGGAATGAAGTAGAAAATTTTTCATGGTGGCCTTATTGATAGTCATGCTACCAACATTCTGTATACTTAGTTTCAGGCTAAAATTCTAAAATTTGCATGTTTCCATTTTCATGCTAATCATAATTAGAAAAGGCCGCATGGAGTGGCCCTAGTAAATAACTAAGGGAATGAAGTAGAAAATTTTTCATGGTGGCCTTATTGATAGTCATGCTACCAACATTCTGTATACTTAGTTTCAGGCTAAAATTCTAAAATTTGCATGTTTCCATTTTCATGCTAATCATAATTAGAAAAGGCCGCATGGAGTGGCCCTAGTAAATAACTAAGGGAATGAAGTAGAAAATTTTTCATGGTGGCCTTATTGATAGTCATGCTACCAACATTCTGTATACTTAGTTTCAGGCTAAAATTCTAAAATTTGCATGTTTCCATTTTCATGCTAATCATAATTAGAAAAGGCCGCATGGAGTGGCCCTAGTAAATAACTAAGGGAATGAAGTAGAAAATTGTTCATGGTGGCCTTATTGATAGTCATGCTACCAACATTCTGTATACTTAGTTTCAGGCTAAAATTCTAAAATTTGCATGTTTCCATTTTCATGCTAATCATAATTAGAAAAGGCCGCATGGAGCGGCCCTAGTAAATAACTAAGGGAATGAAGTAGAAAATTTTTCATGGTGGCCTTATTGATAGTCATGCTACCAACATTCTGTATACTTAGTTTCAGGCTAAAATTCTAAAATTTGCATGTTTCCATTTTCATGCTAATCATAATTAGAAAAGGCCGCATGGAGCGGCCCTAGTAAATAACTAAGGGAATGAAGTAGAAAATTTTTCATGGTGGCCTTATTGATAGTCATGCTACCAACATTCTGTATACTTAGTTTCAGGCTAAAATTCTAAAATTTGCATGTTTCCATTTTCATGCTAATCATAATTAGAAAAGGCCGCATGGAGTGGCCCTAGTAAATAACTAAGGGAATGAAGTAGAAAATTTTTCATGGTGGCATTATTCATAGTCATGCTACCAACATTCTGTATACTTAGTTTCAGGCTAAAATTCTAAAATTTGCATGTTTCCATTTTCATGCTAATCATAATTAGAAAAGGCCGCATGGAGCGGCCCTAGTAAATAACTAAGGGAATGAAGTAGAAAATTTTTCATGGTGGCCTTATTCATAGTCATGCTACCAACATTCTGTATACTTAGTTTCAGGCTAAAATTCTAAAATTTGCATGTTTCCATTTTCATGCTAATCATAATTAGAATATGCCGCATGGAGCGGCCCTAGTAAATAACTAAGGGAATGAAGTAGAAAATTTTTCATGGTGGCCTTATTCATAGTCATGCTACCAACATTCTGTATACTTAGTTTCAGGCTAAAATTCTAAAATTTGCATGTTTCCATTTTCATGCTAATCATAATTAGAAAAGGCCGCATGGAGCGGCCCTAGTAAATAACTAAGGGAATGAAGTAGAAAATTTTTCATGGTGGCCTTATTGATAGTCATGCTACCAACATTCTGTATACTTAGTTTCAGGCTAAAATTCTAAAATTGGCATGTTTCCATTTTCATGCTAATCATAATTAGAAAAGGCCGCATGGAGCGGCCCTAGTAAATAACTAAGGGAATGAAGTAGAAAATTTTTCATGGTGGCCTTATTGATAGTCATGCTACCAACATTCTGTATACTTAGTTTCAGGCTAAAATTCTAAAATTTGCATGTTTCCATTTTCATGCTAATCATAATTAGAAAAGGCCGCATGGAGTGGCCCTAGTAAATAACTAAGGGAATGAAGTAGAAAATTTTTCATGGTGGCCTTATTGATAGTCATGCTACCAACATTCTGTATACTTAGTTTCAGGCTAAAATTCTAAAATTTGCATGTTTCCATTTTCATGCTAATCATAATTAGAAAAGGCCGCATGGAGTGGCCCTAGTAAATAACTAAGGGAATGAAGTAGAAAATTTTTCATGGTGGCCTTATTGATAGTCATGCTACCAACATTCTGTATACTTAGTTTCAGGCTAAAATTCTAAAATTTGCATGTTTCCATTTTCATGCTAATCATAATTAGAAAAGGCCGCATGGAGTGGCCCTAGTAAATAACTAAGGGAATGAAGTAGAAAATTTTTCATGGTGGCCTTATTGATAGTCATGCTACCAACATTCTGTATACTTAGTTTCAGGCTAAAATTCTAAAATTTGCATGTTTCCATTTTCATGCTAATCATAATTAGAAAAGGCCGCATGGAGCGGCCCTAGTAAATAACTAAGGGAATGAAGTAGAAAATTTTTCATGGTGGCCTTATTGATAGTCATGCTACCAACATTCTGTATACTTAGTTTCAGGCTAAAATTCTAAAATTTGCATGTTTCCATTTTCATGCTAATCATAATTAGAAAAGGCCGCATGGAGCGGCCCTAGTAAATAACTAAGGGAATGAAGTAGAAAATTTTTCATGGTGGCCTTATTGATAGTCATGCTACCAACATTCTGTATACTTAGTTTCAGGCTAAAATTCTAAAATTTGCATGTTTCCATTTTCATGCTAATCATAATTAGAAAAGGCCGCATGGAGTGGCCCTAGTAAATAACTAAGGGAATGAAGTAGAAAATTTTTCATGGTGGCATTATTCATAGTCATGCTACCAACATTCTGTATACTTAGTTTCAGGCTAAAATTCTAAAATTTGCATGTTTCCATTTTCATGCTAATCATAATTAGAAAAGGCCGCATGGAGCGGCCCTAGTAAATAACTAAGGGAATGAAGTAGAAAATTTTTCATGGTGGCCTTATTCATAGTCATGCTACCAACATTCTGTATACTTAGTTTCAGGCTAAAATTCTAAAATTTGCATGTTTCCATTTTCATGCTAATCATAATTAGAAAAGGCCGCATGGAGCGGCCCTAGTAAATAACTAAGGGAATGAAGTAGAAAATTTTTCATGGTGGCCTTATTCATAGTCATGCTACCAACATTCTGTATACTTAGTTTCAGGCTAAAATTCTAAAATTTGCATGTTTCCATTTTCATGCTAATCATAATTAGAATATGCCGCATGGAGCGGCCCTAGTAAATAACTAAGGGAATGAAGTAGAAAATTTTTCATGGTGGCCTTATTCATAGTCATGCTACCAACATTCTGTATACTTAGTTTCAGGCTAAAATTCTAAAATTTGCATGTTTCCATTTTCATGCTAATCATAATTAGAAAAGGCCGCATGGAGCGGCCCTAGTAAATAACTAAGGGAATGAAGTAGAAAATTTTTCATGGTGGCCTTATTGATAGTCATGCTACCAACATTCTGTATACTTAGTTTCAGGCTAAAATTCTAAAATTGGCATGTTTCCATTTTCATGCTAATCATAATTAGAAAAGGCCGCATGGAGCGGCCCTAGTAAATAACTAAGGGAATGAAGTAGAAAATTTTTCATGGTGGCCTTATTGATAGTCATGCTACCAACATTCTGTATACTTAGTTTCAGGCTAAAATTCTAAAATTTGCATGTTTCCATTTTCATGCTAATCATAATTAGAATATGCCGCATGGAGTGGCCCTAGTAAATAACTAAGGGAATGAAGTAGAAAATTTTTCATGGTGGCCTTATTCATAGTCATGCTACCAACATTCTGTATACTTAGTTTCAGGCTAAAATTCTAAAATTTGCATGTTTCCATTTTCATGCTAATCATAATTAGAATATGCCGCATGGAGTGGCCCTAGTAAATAACTAAGGGAATGAAGTAGAAAATTTTTCATGGTGGCCTTATTCATAGTCATGCTACCAACATTCTGTATACTTAGTTTCAGGCTAAAATTCTAAAATTTGCATGTTTCCATTTTCATGCTAATCATAATTAGAAAAGGCCGCATGGAGCGGCCCTAGTAAATAACTAAGGGAATGAAGTAGAAAATTTTTCATGGTGGCCTTATTGATAGTCATGCTACCAACATTCTGTATACTTAGTTTCAGGCTAAAATTCTAAAATTTGCATGTTTCCATTTTCATGCTAATCATAATTAGAAAAGGCCGCATGGAGCGGCCCTAGTAAATAACTAAGGGAATGAAGTAGAAAATTTTTCATGGTGGCCTTATTCATAGTCATGCTACCAACATTCTGTATACTTAGTTTCAGGCTAAAATTCTAAAATTTGCATGTTTCCATTTTCATGCTAATCATAATTAGAATATGCCGCATGGAGCGGCCCTAGTAAATAACTAAGGGAATGAAGTAGAAAATTTTTCATGGTGGCCTTATTCATAGTCATGCTACCAACATTCTGTATACTTAGTTTCAGGCTAAAATTCTAAAATTTGCATGTTTCCATTTTCATGCTAATCATAATTAGAATATGCCGCATGGAGCGGCCCTAGTAAATAACTAAGGGAATGAAGTAGAAAATTTTTCATGGTGGCCTTATTCATAGTCATGCTACCAACATTCTGTATACTTAGTTTCAGGCTAAAATTCTAAAATTTGCATGTTTCCATTTTCATGCTAATCATAATTAGAAAAGGCCGCATGGAGCGGCCCTAGTAAATAACTAAGGGAATGAAGTAGAAAATTTTTCATGGTGGCCTTATTGATAGTCATGCTACCAACATTCTGTATACTTAGTTTCAGGCTAAAATTCTAAAATTTGCATGTTTCCATTTTCATGCTAATCATAATTAGAAAAGGCCGCATGGAGCGGCCCTAGTAAATAACTAAGGGAATGAAGTAGAAAATTTTTCATGGTGGCCTTATTCATAGTCATGCTACCAACATAACTGTATACTTAGTTTCAGGCTAAAATTCTAAAATTTGCATGTTTCCATTTTCATGCTAATCATAATTAGAATATGCCGCATGGAGTGGCCCTAGTAAATAACTAAGGGAATGAAGTAGAAAATTTTTCATGGTGGCCTTATTCATAGTCATGCTACCAACATTCTGTATACTTAGTTTCAGGCTAAAATTCTAAAATTTGCATGTTTCCATTTTCATGCAAATCATAATTAGAAAAGGGCGCATGGAGCGGCCCTAGTAAATAACTAAGGGAATGAAGTAGAAAATTTTTCATGGTGGCCTTATTCATAGTCATGCTACCAACATAACTGTATACTTAGTTTCAGGCTAAAATTCTAAAATTTGCATGTTTCCATTTTCATGCTAATCATAATTAGAATATGCCGCATGGAGCGGCCCTAGTAAATAACTAAGGGAATGAAGTAGAAAATTTTTCATGGTGGCCTTATTCATAGTCATGCTACCAACATTCTGTATACTTAGTTTCAGGCTAAAATTCTAAAATTTGCATGTTTCCATTTTCATGCTAATCATAATTAGAAAAGGCCGCATGGAGCGGCCCTAGTAAATAACTAAGGGAATGAAGTAGAAAATTTTTCATGGTGGCCTTATTCATAGTCATGCTACGAACATAACTGTATACTTAGTTTCAGGCTAAAATTCTAAAATTTGCATGTTTCCATTTTCATGCTAATCATAATTAGAATATGCCGCATGGAGCGGCCCTAGTAAATAACTAAGGGAATGAAGTAGAAAATTTTTCATGGTGGCCTTATTCATAGTCATGCTACCAACATTCTGTATACTTAGTTTCAGGCTAAAATTCTAAAATTTGCATGTTTCCATTTTCATGCTAATCATAATTAGAATATGCCGCATGGAGTGGCCCTAGTAAATAACTAAGGGAATGAAGTAGAAAATTTTTCATGGTGGCCTTATTCATAGTCATGCTACCAACATTCTGTATACTTAGTTTCAGGCTAAAATTCTAAAATTTGCATGTTTCCATTTTCATGCTAATCATAATTAGAAAAGGCCGCATGGAGCGGCCCTAGTAAATAACTAAGGGAATGAAGTAGAAAATTTTTCATGGTGGCCTTATTCATAGTCATGCTACCAACATTCTGTATACTTAGTTTCAGGCTAAAATTCTAAAATTTGCATGTTTCCATTTTCATGCTAATCATAATTAGAATATGCCGCATGGAGCGGCCCTAGTAAATAACTAAGGGAACGAAGTAGAAAATTTTTCATGGTGGCCTTATTCATAGTCATGCTACCAACATTCTGTATACTTAGTTTCAGGCTAAAATTCTAAAATTTGCATGTTTCCATTTTCATGCTAATCATAATTAGAAAAGGCCGCATGGAGTGGCCCTAGTAAATAACTAAGGGAATGAAGTAGAAAATTTTTCATGGTGGCCTTATTGATAGTCATGCTACCAACATTCTGTATACTTAGTTTCAGGCTAAAATTCTAAAATTTGCATGTTTCCATTTTCATGCTAATCATAATTAGAAAAGGCCGCATGGAGCGGCCCTAGTAAATAACTAAGGGAATGAAGTAGAAAATTTTTCATGGTGGCCTTATTCATAGTCATGCTACCAACATAACTGTATACTTAGTTTCAGGCTAAAATTCTAAAATTTGCATGTTTCCATTTTCATGCTAATCATAATTAGAATATGCCGCATGGAGCGGCCCTAGTAAATAACTAAGGGAATGAAGTAGAAAATTTTTCATGGTGGCCTTATTCATAGTCATGCTACCAACATTCTGTATACTTAGTTTCAGGCTAAAATTCTAAAATTTGCATGTTTCCATTTTCATGCTAATCATAATTAGAATATGCCGCATGGAGTGGCCCTAGTAAATAACTAAGGGAATGAAGTAGAAAATTTTTCATGGTGGCCTTATTCATAGTCATGCTACCAACATTCTGTATACTTAGTTTCAGGCTAAAATTCTAAAATTTGCATGTTTCCATTTTCATGCTAATCATAATTAGAAAAGGCCGCATGGAGCGGCCCTAGTAAATAACTAAGGGAATGAAGTAGAAAATTTTTCATGGTGGCCTTATTCATAGTCATGCTACCAACATTCTGTATACTTAGTTTCAGGCTAAAATTCTAAAATTTGCATGTTTCCATTTTCATGCTAATCATAATTAGAATATGCCGCATGGAGCGGCCCTAGTAAATAACTAAGGGAACGAAGTAGAAAATTTTTCATGGTGGCCTTATTCATAGTCATGCTACCAACATTCTGTATACTTAGTTTCAGGCTAAAATTCTAAAATTTGCATGTTTCCATTTTCATGCTAATCATAATTAGAAAAGGCCGCATGGAGTGGCCCTAGTAAATAACTAAGGGAATGAAGTAGAAAATTTTTCATGGTGGCCTTATTCATAGTCATGCTACCAACATTCTGTATACTTAGTTTCAGGCTAAAATTCTAAAATTTGCATGTTTCCATTTTCATGCTAATCATAATTAGAAAAGGCCGCATGGAGCGGCCCTAGTAAATAACTAAGGGAATGAAGTAGAAAATTTTTCATGGTGGCCTTATTGATAGTCATGCTACCAACATTCTGTATACTTAGTTTCAGGCTAAAATTCTAAAATTTGCATGTTTCCATTTTCATGCTAATCATAATTAGAATATGCCGCATGGAGCGGCCCTAGTAAATAACTAAGGGAATGAAGTAGAAAATTTTTCATGGTGGCCTTATTCATAGTCATGCTACCAACATTCTGTATACTTAGTTTCAGGCTAAAATTCTAAAATTTGCATGTTTCCATTTTCATGCTAATCATAATTAGAAAAGGCCGCATGGAGCGGCCCTAGTAAATAACTAAGGGAATGAAGTAGAAAATTTTTCATGGTGGCCTTATTCATAGTCATGCTACCAACATTCTGTATACTTAGTTTCAGGCTAAAATTCTAAAATTTGCATGTTTCCATTTTCATGCTAATCATAATTAGAAAAGGCCGCATGGAGCGGCCCTAGTAAATAACTAAGGGAATGAAGTAGAAAATTTTTCATGGTGGCCTTATTGATAGTCATGCTACCAACATTCTGTATACTTAGTTTCAGGCTAAAATTCTAAAATTTGCATGTTTCCATTTTCATGCTAATCATAATTAGAATATGCCGCATGGAGCGGCCCTAGTAAATAACTAAGGGAATGAAGTAGAAAATTTTTCATGGTGGCCTTATTCATAGTCATGCTACCAACATTCTGTATACTTAGTTTCAGGCTAAAATTCTAAAATTTGCATGTTTCCATTTTCATGCTAATCATAATTAGAATATGCCGCATGGAGCGGCCCTAGTAAATAACTAAGGGAATGAAGTAGAAAATTTTTCATGGTGGCCTTATTCATAGTCATGCTACCAACATTCTGTATACTTAGTTTCAGGCTAAAATTCTAAAATTTGCATGTTTCCATTTTCATGCTAATCATAATTAGAAAAGGCCGCATGGAGCGGCCCTAGTAAATAACTAAGGGAATGAAGTAGAAAATTTTTCATGGTGGCCTTATTGATAGTCATGCTACCAACATTCTGTATACTTAGTTTCAGGCTAAAATTCTAAAATTTGCATGTTTCCATTTTCATGCTAATCATAATTAGAAAAGGCCGCATGGAGTGGCCCTAGTAAATAACTAAGGGAATGAAGTAGAAAATTTTTCATGGTGGCCTTATTCAGTCATGCTACCAACATTCTGTATACTTAGTTTCAGGCTAAAATTCTAAAATTTGCATGTTTCCATTTTCATGCTAATCATAATTAGAAAAGGCCGCATGGAGTGGCCCTAGTAAATAACTAAGGGAATGAAGTAGAAAATTTTTCATGGTGGCCTTATTCAGTCATGCTACCAACATTCTGTATACTTAGTTTCAGGCTAAAATTCTAAAATTTGCATGTTTCCATTTTCATGCTAATCATAATTAGAAAAGGCCGCATGGAGCGGCCCTAGTAAATAACTAAGGGAATGAAGTAGAAAATTTTTCATGGTGGCCTTATTCATAGTCATGCTACCAACATTCTGTATACTTAGTTTCAGGCTAAAATTCTAAAATTTGCATGTTTCCATTTTCATGCTAATCATAATTAGAAAAGGCCGCATGGAGCGGCCCTAGTAAATAACTAAGGGAATGAAGTAGAAAATTTTTCATGGTGGCCTTATTGATAGTCATGCTACCAACATTCTGTATACTTAGTTTCAGGCTAAAATTCTAAAATTTGCATGTTTCCATTTTCATGCTAATCATAATTAGAATATGCCGCATGGAGCGGCCCTAGTAAATAACTAAGGGAATGAAGTAGAAAATTTTTCATGGTGGCCTTATTCATAGTCATGCTACCAACATTCTGTATACTTAGTTTCAGGCTAAAATTCTAAAATTTGCATGTTTCCATTTTCATGCTAATCATAATTAGAATATGCCGCATGGAGCGGCCCTAGTAAATAACTAAGGGAATGAAGTAGAAAATTTTTCATGGTGGCCTTATTCATAGTCATGCTACCAACATTCTGTATACTTAGTTTCAGGCTAAAATTCTAAAATTTGCATGTTTCCATTTTCATGCTAATCATAATTAGAAAAGGCCGCATGGAGCGGCCCTAGTAAATAACTAAGGGAATGAAGTAGAAAATTTTTCATGGTGGCCTTATTGATAGTCATGCTACCAACATTCTGTATACTTAGTTTCAGGCTAAAATTCTAAAATTTGCATGTTTCCATTTTCATGCTAATCATAATTAGAAAAGGCCGCATGGAGCGGCCCTAGTAAATAACTAAGGGAATGAAGTAGAAAATTTTTCATGGTGGCCTTATTCATAGTCATGCTACCAACATTCTGTATACTTAGTTTCAGGCTAAAATTCTAAAATTTGCATGTTTCCATTTTCATGCTAATCATAATTAGAATATGCCGCATGGAGTGGCCCTAGTAAATAACTAAGGGAATGAAGTAGAAAATTTTTCATGGTGGCCTTATTCATAGTCATGCTACCAACATTCTGTATACTTAGTTTCAGGCTAAAATTCTAAAATTTGCATGTTTCCATTTTCATGCTAATCATAATTAGAAAAGGCCGCATGGAGTGGCCCTAGTAAATAACTAAGGGAATGAAGTAGAAAATTTTTCATGGTGGCCTTATTCATAGTCATGCTACCAACATTCTGTATACTTAGTTTCAGGCTAAAATTCTAAAATTTGCATGTTTCCATTTTCATGCTAATCATAATTAGAAAAGGCCGCATGGAGCGGCCCTAGTAAATAACTAAGGGAATGAAGTAGAAAATTTTTCATGGTGGCCTTATTCATAGTCATGCTACCAACATTCTGTATACTTAGTTTCAGGCTAAAATTCTAAAATTTGCATGTTTCCATTTTCATGCTAATCATAATTAGAAAAGGCCGCATGGAGTGGCCCTAGTAAATAACTAAGGGAATGAAGTAGAAAATTTTTCATGGTGGCCTTATTCATAGTCATGCTACCAACATTCTGTATACTTAGTTTCAGGCTAAAATTCTAAAATTTGCATGTTTCCATTTTCATGCTAATCATAATTAGAAAAGGCCGCATGGAGCGGCCCTAGTAAATAACTAAGGGAATGAAGTAGAAAATTTTTCATGGTGGCCTTATTGATAGTCATGCTACCAACATTCTGTATACTTAGTTTCAGGCTAAAATTCTAAAATTTGCATGTTTCCATTTTCATGCTAATCATAATTAGAATATGCCGCATGGAGCGGCCCTAGTAAATAACTAAGGGAATGAAGTAGAAAATTTTTCATGGTGGCCTTATTCATAGTCATGCTACCAACATTCTGTATACTTAGTTTCAGGCTAAAATTCTAAAATTTGCATGTTTCCATTTTCATGCTAATCATAATTAGAAAAGGCCGCATGGAGTGGCCCTAGTAAATAACTAAGGGAATGAAGTAGAAAATTTTTCATGGTGGCCTTATTCATAGTCATGCTACCAACATTCTGTATACTTAGTTTCAGGCTAAAATTCTAAAATTTGCATGTTTCCATTTTCATGCTAATCATAATTAGAAAAGGCCGCATGGAGCGGCCCTAGTAAATAACTAAGGGAATGAAGTAGAAAATTTTTCATGGTGGCCTTATTCATAGTCATGCTACCAACATTCTGTATACTTAGTTTCAGGCTAAAATTCTAAAATTTGCATGTTTCCATTTTCATGCTAATCATAATTAGAAAAGGCCGCATGGAGCGGCCCTAGTAAATAACTAAGGGAATGAAGTAGAAAATTTTTCATGGTGGCCTTATTGATAGTCATGCTACCAACATTCTGTATACTTAGTTTCAGGCTAAAATTCTAAAATTTGCATGTTTCCATTTTCATGCTAATCATAATTAGAATATGCCGCATGGAGCGGCCCTAGTAAATAACTAAGGGAATGAAGTAGAAAATTTTTCATGGTGGCCTTATTCATAGTCATGCTACCAACATTCTGTATACTTAGTTTCAGGCTAAAATTCTAAAATTTGCATGTTTCCATTTTCATGCTAATCATAATTAGAATATGCCGCATGGAGCGGCCCTAGTAAATAACTAAGGGAATGAAGTAGAAAATTTTTCATGGTGGCCTTATTCATAGTCATGCTACCAACATTCTGTATACTTAGTTTCAGGCTAAAATTCTAAAATTTGCATGTTTCCATTTTCATGCTAATCATAATTAGAAAAGGCCGCATGGAGCGGCCCTAGTAAATAACTAAGGGAATGAAGTAGAAAATTTTTCATGGTGGCCTTATTCATAGTCATGCTACCAACATTCTGTATACTTAGTTTCAGGCTAAAATTCTAAAATTTGCATGTTTCCATTTTCATGCTAATCATAATTAGAAAAGGCCGCATGGAGCGGCCCTAGTAAATAACTAAGGGAATGAAGTAGAAAATTTTTCATGGTGGCCTTATTGATAGTCATGCTACCAACATTCTGTATACTTAGTTTCAGGCTAAAATTCTAAAATTTGCATGTTTCCATTTTCATGCTAATCATAATTAGAATATGCCGCATGGAGCGGCCCTAGTAAATAACTAAGGGAATGAAGTAGAAAATTTTTCATGGTGGCCTTATTGATAGTCATGCTACCAACATTCTGTATACTTAGTTTCAGGCTAAAATTCTAAAATTTGCATGTTTCCATTTTCATGCTAATCATAATTAGAATATGCCGCATGGAGCGGCCCTAGTAAATAACTAAGGGAATGAAGTAGAAAATTTTTCATGGTGGCCTTATTCATAGTCATGCTACCAACATTCTGTATACTTAGTTTCAGGCTAAAATTCTAAAATTTGCATGTTTCCATTTTCATGCTAATCATAATTAGAAAAGGCCGCATGGAGCGGCCCTAGTAAATAACTAAGGGAATGAAGTAGAAAATTTTTCATGGTGGCCTTATTCATAGTCATGCTACCAACATTCTGTATACTTAGTTTCAGGCTAAAATTCTAAAATTTGCATGTTTCCATTTTCATGCTAATCATAATTAGAAAAGGCCGCATGGAGCGGCCCTAGTAAATAACTAAGGGAATGAAGTAGAAAATTTTTCATGGTGGCCTTATTCATAGTCATGCTACCAACATTCTGTATACTTAGTTTCAGGCTAAAATTCTAAAATTTGCATGTTTCCATTTTCATGCTAATCATAATTAGAAAAGGCCGCATGGAGCGGCCCTAGTAAATAACTAAGGGAATGAAGTAGAAAATTTTTCATGGTGGCCTTATTCATAGTCATGCTACCAACATTCTGTATACTTAGTTTCAGGCTAAAATTCTAAAATTTGCATGTTTCCATTTTCATGCTAATCATAATTAGAAAAGGCCGCATGGAGCGGCCCTAGTAAATAACTAAGGGAATGAAGTAGAAAATTTTTCATGGTGGCCTTATTCATAGTCATGCTACCAACATTCTGTATACTTAGTTTCAGGCTAAAATTCTAAAATTTGCATGTTTCCATTTTCATGCTAATCATAATTAGAAAAGGCCGCATGGAGCGGCCCTAGTAAATAACTAAGGGAATGAAGTAGAAAATTTTTCATGGTGGCCTTATTCATAGTCATGCTACCAACATTCTGTATACTTAGTTTCAGGCTAAAATTCTAAAATTTGCATGTTTCCATTTTCATGCTAATCATAATTAGAAAAGGCCGCATGGAGCGGCCCTAGTAAATAACTAAGGGTATGAAGTAGAAAATTTTTCATGGTGGCCTTATTCATAGTCATGCTACCAACATTCTGTATACTTAGTTTCAGGCTAAAATTCTAAAATTTGCATGTTTCCATTTTCATGCTAATCATAATTAGAAAAGGCCGCATGGAGCGGCCCTAGTAAATAACTAAGGGAATGAAGTAGAAAATTTTTCATGGTGGCCTTATTCATAGTCATGCTACCAACATTCTGTATACTTAGTTTCAGGCTAAAATTCTAAAATTTGCATGTTTCCATTTTCATGCTAATCATAATTAGAATATGCCGCATGGAGCGGCCCTAGTAAATAACTAAGGGAATGAAGTAGAAAATTTTTCATGGTGGCCTTATTCATAGTCATGCTACCAACATTCTGTATACTTAGTTTCAGGCTAAAATTCTAAAATTTGCATGTTTCCATTTTCATGCTAATCATAATTAGAAAAGGCCGCATGGAGCGGCCCTAGTAAATAACTAAGGGAATGAAGTAGAAAATTTTTCATGGTGGCCTTATTCATAGTCATGCTACCAACATTCTGTATACTTAGTTTCAGGCTAAAATTCTAAAATTTGCATGTTTCCATTTTCATGCTAATCATAATTAGAAAAGGCCGCATGGAGCGGCCCTAGTAAATAACTAAGGGAATGAAGTAGAAAATTTTTCATGGTGGCCTTATTGATAGTCATGCTACCAACATTCTGTATACTTAGTTTCAGGCTAAAATTCTAAAATTTGCATGTTTCCATTTTCATGCTAATCATAATTAGAATATGCCGCATGGAGCGGCCCTAGTAAATAACTAAGGGAATGAAGTAGAAAATTTTTCATGGTGGCCTTATTGATAGTCATGCTACCAACATTCTGTATACTTAGTTTCAGGCTAAAATTCTAAAATTTGCATGTTTCCATTTTCATGCTAATCATAATTAGAATATGCCGCATGGAGCGGCCCTAGTAAATAACTATGGGAATGAAGTAGAAAATTTTTCATGGTGGCCTTATTCATAGTCATGCTACCAACATTCTGTATACTTAGTTTCAGGCTAAAATTCTAAAATTTGCATGTTTCCATTTTCATGCTAATCATAATTAGAATATGCCGCATGGAGCGGCCCTAGTAAATAACTAATGGAATGAAGTAGAAAATTTTTCATGGTGGCCTTATTCATAGTCATGCTACCAACATTCTGTATACTTAGTTTCAGGCTAAAATTCTAAAATTTGCATGTTTCCATTTTCATGCTAATCATAATTAGAAAAGGCCGCATGGAGCGGCCCTAGTAAATAACTAAGGGAATGAAGTAGAAAATTTTTCATCGTGGCCTTATTGATAGTCATGCTACCAACATTCTGTATACTTAGTTTCAGGCTAAAATTCTAAAATTTGCATGTTTCCATTTTCATGCTAATCATAATTAGAATATGCCGCATGGAGCGGCCCTAGTAAATAACTAAGGGAATGAAGTAGAAAATTTTTCATGGTGGCCTTATTCATAGTCATGCTACCAACATTCTGTATACTTAGTTTCAGGCTAAAATTCTAAAATTTGCATGTTTCCATTTTCATGCTAATCATAATTAGAATATGCCGCATGGAGCGGCCCTAGTAAATAACTAAGGGAATGAAGTAGAAAATTTTTCATGGTGGCCTTATTCATAGTCATGCTACCAACATTCTGTATACTTAGTTTCAGGCTAAAATTCTAAAATTTGCATGTTTCCATTTTCATGCTAATCATAATTAGAATATGCCGCATGGAGCGGCCCTAGTAAATAACTAAGGGAATGAAGTAGAAAATTTTTCATGGTGGCCTTATTCATAGTCATGCTACCAACATTCTGTATACTTAGTTTCAGGCTAAAATTCTAAAATTTGCATGTTTCCATTTTCATGCTAATCATAATTAGAAAAGGCCGCATGGAGTGGCCCTAGTAAATAACTAAGGGAATGAAGTAGAAAATTTTTCATGGTGGCCTTATTCATAGTCATGCTACCAACATTCTGTATACTTAGTTTCAGGCTAAAATTCTAAAATTTGCATGTTTCCATTTTCATGCTAATCATAATTAGAATATGCCGCATGGAGCGGCCCTAGTAAATAACTAAGGGAATGAAGTAGAAAATTTTTCATGGTGGCCTTATTCATAGTCATGCTACCAACATTCTGTATACTTAGTTTCAGGCTAAAATTCTAAAATTTGCATGTTTCCATTTTCATGCTAATCATAATTAGAATATGCCGCATGGAGCGGCCCTAGTAAATAACTAAGGGAATGAAGTAGAAAATTTTTCATGGTGGCCTTATTCATAGTCATGCTACCAACATTCTGTATACTTAGTTTCAGGCTAAAATTCTAAAATTTGCATGTTTCCATTTTCATGCTAATCATAATTAGAAAAGGCCGCATGGAGTGGCCCTAGTAAATAACTAAGGGAATGAAGTAGAAAATTTTTCATGGTGGCCTTATTCATAGTCATGCTACCAACATTCTGTATACTTAGTTTCAGGCTAAAATTCTAAAATTTGCATGTTTCCATTTTCATGCTAATCATAATTAGAATATGCCGCATGGAGCGGCCCTAGTAAATAACTAAGGGAATGAAGTAGAACATTTTTCATGGTGGCCTTATTCATAGTCATGCTACCAACATTCTGTATACTTAGTTTCAGGCTAAAATTCTAAAATTTGCATGTTTCCATTTTCATGCTAATCATAATTAGAAAAGGCCGCATGGAGCGGCCCTAGTAAATAACTAAGGGAATGAAGTAGAAAATTTTTCATGGTGGCCTTATTCATAGTCATGCTACCAACATTCTGTATACTTAGTTTCAGGCTAAAATTCTAAAATTTGCATGTTTCCATTTTCATGCTAATCATAATTAGAATATGCCGCATGGAGCGGCCCTAGTAAATAACTAAGGGAATGAAGTAGAAAATTTTTCATGGTGGCCTTATTCATAGTCATGCTACCAACATTCTGTATACTTAGTTTCAGGCTAAAATTCTAAAATTTGCATGTTTCCATTTTCATGCTAATCATAATTAGAAAAGGCCGCATGGAGTGGCCCTAGTAAATAACTAAGGGAATGAAGTAGAAAATTTTTCATGGTGGCCTTATTCATAGTCATGCTACCAACATTCTGTATACTTAGTTTCAGGCTAAAATTCTAAAATTTGCATGTTTCCATTTTCATGCTAATCATAATTAGAATATGCCGCATGGAGCGGCCCTAGTAAATAACTAAGGGAATGAAGTAGAACATTTTTCATGGTGGCCTTATTCATAGTCAT
>CAXIWW010000218.1:5000-45000 GCA_964036315.1 Acanthosepion esculentum
TAGGGAGATCTGATTAAATATATTTTAATTTTTTTTTTAAATTATTCACTATGATTATTGTTTAGGTAATAAGCATTATAATATAGCACAAATAGCTAGATTGTAGAAAAAGGAATTTTTGACAATATATGCATTTTTTACGTATTTATGGTTATTTTTTTTAACTATTATCAAAAACAACATTCTTGTACATATATTATAGATTACTTAGTAATTTTCTGTCCTGGGTATGACAATAAATTACATCCGCATCCTGGGTAAGACGATAAAATATATCCAATAACAAGGCCTCTGATTAGGAGGTTTTTAGGAGCATGGAAGCACTTCTTAATTGCTGGTGTTCCCAGGTCCACCCTGACCTGGGGTGGTAGCAGCTGTTAAGGTCCCAGCTACGGGTAAATGGTTAAACCCCCAAACTTTGGTCAAAACACTAGGAAAGTGTAAAAATAGGTTTTAATACAAGAAATACTTTTAAAAAAATTTATTACCAGCAATACATTTAAAATAAAAAAAACAAAAAAATAAAAAAATTACCAGTAATACACTTTTGAAAAAAAAAAATTACTTGCTATACACTTTTTGAAAAAATATTACCAGTGATACAAAATAAAAAGAAAAATATTACTAGAAATAGATTTTTGAAGGAAAAAAAATATTACCATCAATACATTTTTGAAAAAAAAATATTACCAGCAATAAAAATTTTGTCGGCATTAAATAACCCATTGAGGTTAATATGTCATAAACCAAACCAAACTTACTATTTTTTTTTATTAATAACTATTTGTTCTCAGTTGTTAACATTAATAGCTGTCCGCTGATGTGTTAAAATTTTGGAATAATGCAATAATAAAAATTTAAATTTCATCTCTCTGATAGATGTTGCGATCTGTTAATTAATTTCCAATAATGTAGCATAGCTTGTTAATCATCAAAACATATCCAAGTGGTGCTCTTTTCACTGAATGACATCATACTCACTACTACAGAATTGACTCACTCATACTAACATATATTTGTAGTTTAAAACTATCAGTTGCTCCACCATATGTTTATATACTAATGTATCATATATATATATATATATATATATATATATATATATATATATAAAAACATGAATAAATACTTTCACAAAAATACATTCAATTTTTTTTCTTTTAATTTGCAACTTTTCAGTTGTTTTATATATATATATATATATATATATATATATAACCAGTTCTATTAGTGATTTCCTGTTTTGCAGTTTGTATGCATTCAGATATTGCTTATAGATTGCTCCATAGAATATTCCATAGGTTGTAGGAATTGTGATAAAGATACAATAAAATGAATGGGCATTATTGAATCATACATTTTAATTAATATGACTTTGAACAAAATGTTTTTATGATTTTACTAATTAGTTTCTTTATTGTGACTGTAACAATAACTGTTGGGAGCATATGGATAGAAAATGAATTCAGTAAATATACAAATATAGAAAGGATTTGTCTTCTCACTGGACATTCACTCTATACAGTGCGGTAATTCTGAGAGAATTAGAAATTTTACCAGCATTTCATATTGACAGCCACAATATTAACAACATAAAATATGCAAATGAAGGAGTGTTGATAGCAGACATAGAAAGGGAACTACAAAAACTCCTACAGAAGGTAGTGAAGGAAAGTGAGAAGAAAGGACTAAACATTAATTGCAAGAAGACAGAATGCCTATTTGTTAGCAAAAGGAACAGCTCAAGATGCAAATTAAAAAAAATGGACATGCCAAAACCAAGCAATTACAATTCAGATATCTGGGTAGTGTTTGAACAGAAGACGGAAAGTGCAAAACTGAAATCATTTTAATGAATTGAGACAGCGAATGTTGCCTTCCAAAAGCTAAGCAGAGTATTAAGAAACAGGAAAATTTCGTTAGAAACAAAGAAAAAAGTACTGAACTATCTCCTATATGGCAGTGAATGTTGGACAATCTCAAAGATGAAGAAGAGACTTGAGGTGATAGAGAAAGATGATGAGAATATAATGGACTGAACATGTGAGCAATGATGAAGTTTTCGAGAAAATGGAAAAAAAAATGAAAACTTATACTTAACATCAGAAAGAGACAGTTGAAATGTCTAGGTCATATAATAAGGAAAGAGGGCTTGGAAAATCTGATACTCAAAGGACATATTAAAGGCAAGAGGGACAGGAAAACAGTGCATAACCTACCTAGTGAGCTTGTATAAATGGATGGCAGAACAGGGTTGAGGAGAAATAGCAAAAATACAAAGTTTACTAAGAGCTGCAAAGGACAGGAAATTATGGAGAGCCATGATTGCCAATGTCCTGAAGGTGCATGGCATATAGAAGATATACAATAGATTTCTATGATGTCAAAGAAGAGAATAGTGTTTATATCACTGGAAGGCAAGATTGGGACATGCACTCTTGTTTGTTATTTATTTCAACACACAACTCATTCAGGGTACCCACACCTGATTTTTGCCCTATACTGAGTGAGATGTGCATAACCCTATTGATGGTATCAGACATCATCTCTAAATTAGACTCTCATAAAGCAAGTGGTGGTGACGGGATACCAGCCATACTCCTAAAGAAATGTGGCTCTTAACTTGTTCCAGTTCTCTCCAAAATGTACAACTATTGCCTTGCCGATTCTTGCTGTCCAACTTGTTGGAAGTCCTTCTCTGTTGTCCTGGTCTTTTAAGAACTCTGTAGACACTTCTGACTCATCTAATTACTGTTCTATCAGTCTCCTACCACTCTTCAGCAAAGTCTTCAAGGCTTTAAGCAATGCGGAAGTAGTTAAGCATCTCACCTCCCATGATATGCTCTCTGACAAACAATATGGTTTCTGCTTTGACAAAGTCTACTGCTGATGTGCTAATGGCCATCACTGAATATGTATATCAAGCGCTTGATAATAATGGTGAAGCTCGAGCTGTGGCTCTAGATACATCAAAGGCGTTTGATAAGGTTTGGCATGCTGGCCTTCTATGTAAGCTTTAGGGATATCGTATTACTGGACACTTATTTGATTTAATCCAATCATTCCTGTCTAAACATGAAATGAAGGTTGTCCGGAACAGGCATCAAAGTGCTCAAGTGAGTATTCCTATTTCTCCTTCTACCTAATTTTTTTTTACAGTCATATGAATACTGGTGTTCCTCAAGGCTCTATCCTTGGCCTTAGACTGTTTCTGATCTTCATCAATGATCTTCCTGATGTTCTTGTTTCTCAAGTAGGCATTTACGCAGATGACACTACAATTTATTCCTGTCTCAATAGTAAATCCAGCATTGCTGACAAAGTTAACCTGGCCATTGGTCTTGAATATGACTTTGAATCTGTGGTTGATTGGGGCAGAAAATGGCTTGTGAATTTTAATGCATCGAAAACAAAACTTCTGTCATTTACTCACCGTAGAGAAACTTCCCTGCCTCCTATCAGCACAAGAGCACCTCAGTGCACTTTCTTGGTCTCATGTTTTTTTACTGACTGAGATGGAACTACTACATTGAATCAACAGCTACATCTACCACAAGGGAAGTTGGTTTTTCTTGTCTGAGTCCATCCTTCACATCTTCAAATGTACCATTCGTCCATGCATGGAATACTCTTGTCATATATGGTCTGGTGTCCCTGCAGTTCAACTCGAGGTTCTCAACAAAAGCCAAAGTCAGGTATGCAGTGTGATCGGTCATAACTTGGGGGTTTGACACCAGTCACTTTCTCAGCGGTATAACATGGCTTCCCTTTGTCTTTTATATAAATATTTTCATGGCATCTGCTCTGACAAGCTATTTTCACTGGTGCCCTTACTGCATGAATTTAAGCATTCTTCTAGGTTGGCATCTCAGTCATACACTTTCACTATCAAAACAGTTAAATGTAACTGCCTCTTCTACTCCAGCTGTATCTTCTCTCGCACTTCCTGACAGTGGAACTCCTTTCCTGTTACTTGCTTCGCTGATAACTATAATCTTCAAGAATTTAAATGTAACATCATTCAACATCTTCTGATGCCTTGATCCCCATCCTTCTCTTTATCCTTCTCTATTCTTTTTATGCTTTCCTCCCCACCATACCCAGTCTTTTCCTTTACTTTCACTCTCTGTAGCCCCTTGTGTATTTGTGGCCCCCCTGCCTTGCTTGGGGGGAAATGCTTATAAAAAAAAAAAATTTCTGTTGCCATTTTGTTTTTATAAAAAAGGCAAGTGGACAAAGCAGAAAAAACATTTGATGAAAAATTATTACCTTTGCAACTTTCGACATCAATATATTTAACTAATTTCTAATTGAAACATGTTTCCTCCTTTATTTTGTTTTCTTGTATGAAAGGCTATGAAATTAGTTTTCTTTTTGTTTTTTGTTTTTTAACTGGGTGGAGCTGAAGGAACATTGCTGTAAATATTTTCACTGTGGTGAGAAACAATTCTTTTAATTTTTATTATTTTCTAAAGTTTATTTTTCATTCTTTGAAGCACTGATACTAATCTTTTAGATTGGGATGAAGATATTTCCAGAAAGTGAAGAAAATTTGTTGATATGACACTGCTACCTCCTTATGAAGAAGAAAAATAAACAGATAAATATAAAATGAAGACAACTTTTGCAATTTTAAGAAGTATGTTATTCTTGCAAGTGGCTGAAAACATTTTCTAACTTGAGAATGTGTGGATTGTGTAATGGATGGTGGCTCATAATGAGGGAATCAAAGGCCCAAACATGAATTCCAGTCAGGTTTGTTACATTCAGTTACACATAATATTGAGAAAGGTATGAATGCATATCCTCTCCTAGGTGGAATAGTAGGACTTGTATCTGGTAAAATCATTAGTTGCAAAACATTTTTAATGCAATAGTCACTTTACAATCCAAAATATGTTTCAGCTTTAAATAGCCTGCAATGGGTTGATAAACCAAAAAAAACAAATCAGTCCATCAATTTCAAGTAGAATTTTGTGTGTGGTTTTAGTTTCTCTCCAGAAATAATGGCCTCAAAGAAAGTGGTTTCACCAATTTCTTTAATAACCATCTCCTGACTAGCATCTTTTTCTTTCAGTTTATTCAGGTTTTTGTTTACCTTTATTATTATTATTATTATTATTATGTTAGTGTTTCACATTGATAAAGTCAATGGAAATTCTGTTCTTGAGGCACGTTGTCAACAAGATGCTTCACAATCCAAGAACTTTTCAGAGAATCCTCACCGTGTAAATGATAGCAGTTTTCTGTAGCTCTACAATCTTGTTTCAATTCCAATTCTCCCTTAGCAATTTTTCAAAGTGCACCCATTACTATAGGAATTAATTCTACATCCATATTCCATAACTTCTTCAGCTTCTTAGCAAGATCCTGGTATTTTTCTATCTTTTCAGTTTCTTTGGAGTCTATTCTTGTATCATATGGAACAGCAAATTCAATAAGTTGACATACTTGCTATTCTCCTTATGTATAACAATAAGGTCGGGTCTTTGTGCTTCAATGTGATTTCTATACAATGGGACATCTGTTAAGCAAGACCTTCGCCATTGTTTCTATTATAATTCACACTGTTATTTTCAGTATTTTAGTTCAACATTTCATTCATATCATAAAGGTTAGTGAATTTAAAGTTGCACTACCCCCAGTGCTTTTATTGAGACACCATTTCTTGGAGAGCTGCCGGTCAAGCCTAAAGAGCACCTCCTTTTCATGAGGCATCGTTATATTCTACTCAGTACTTTTAGACCATGGTGAGATTATTACTATTATTATAACATTAATTGTTTAGTGGTATATAAATTTGAAACAAATGGAAGTGGTTAGAGGAAACATTGGAAAGTAGACCTTAGAAAATGGACGTTAGAATTAGGAATGCCTCTCCTCTAATAGCAAAATCTACATCTTTCTTTTCCTTATCATATATAAAAAATTTTTAAATATTGTTATTACTATATTGCAGACAGTGTAATATACTTTTCAAATTTTCAGCAATGATTCTTGTTTGTCTGTATCTCTGTTAATGGTAAAATTAGCCATTTCCATCGAGCATTCATTTCCATTGGGTTTTCATTCACCGAATAGTTAGATTTACTGTCAGTTGAAATTTTAAAAATCTCAGTTTTTCAATAAATTAGACTTCACAAGTCAATTAAATGTTATAAGTCTTTTTAATATTGATGGGAGGTTAAAATTTCTCAGGAAAGCATACATGCGAAAGTCTGTTCAAGAAAGTGGCAGTTCTGGGGGAAAAAAAGCTCTGAGTGGAACTTCCTCCTTACAAATGGAATGGATCTAATCAATGGATCTTATTTGAACATTTGCATTGTAAATAATTGTAGAGTAGTGATAAAGTTTTGATGGTGCATCTGTGTGAACGACGCTGCAGTGGGGAGAATAATTCTACCCACACATGTTTGTTTTATGCTATTACATTTTTTTATTGGAATATTTCAGTCGTTGCGTCTTCTGTCTCTTTTTCAAGTATCTGTTGTTTTCAGAATGTTATGTCCCATTCACTGCATATAACATGTATTGGGAGGGAAAGCCGATACCCCACTCAGAACAAAGTCAAACATTCTAAAATGTAAGACACCTAAGGAAGGCTAGAAAATACAGTGCTGAAACATTGTCATGAAAAAGCAAGGAAATTAATGAAACAGAATACATGCAATTAAACAGAAAACTATAAATACTAATAGATATTACATCATATGGTGGACTCTATCATTGTATTTGATGTATGAGGGTCAAGTAGTTCAGTTCCTAGGAACCGGCAGCCCAGACACCAGCACATATGATTTGATTATGTTGGTGAAGGCTTTGTGCAGAACCAACCACACTTTTTGAAGGGCCAAATACAGAGACCTGGTGCACTATGTGCCACAATATCCCCCCAACAACCCTCCGCAGGTTTTGAATTCAGAGTTGTCCTTCTCCTAGACTAGTTGCCATTCAAGGCTATAGAACTCAGTCTGTCCTGCTAATAATATATATATATATATATATATATATATATAAGCGACGTACCCACAAAACTTGACTCTTGTTACTGTATTTTTGATACGCAACAAACTATGTAGCAGTTATTTTGATTAACCACGTTGCTTAGAATGACTACTTTGCTACTTATGTAAAAACAATCTTAGTTGATGATAATATAAATGACAGATGGTTACAAAAAAGCACTGTTGATTATTTACATCTAATTTGTTTAAATAATGCACACTATTGTTTATGACAATAATTGTAAGTAAACATCATATAAATAAAGGTAAAAAGTTATAATACTTTTGTCCTATAATAATTGTTATACTTGCATATATATTTTATACAGTAACTGTAACAACTATTGTGGGACATTATTTTTCCTATTTATAATAACACACCCTGCTAACAAAAGGGACAGCTGAAGATGCAAACTACAGATTGGAAATGTCTGAATCAAGCATATACAAAATTCAAATACCTAGAAGACAGAAAATATGTTGCTGAAATCTGTAGGTGCAGTGGAATAGTGAAAAATGCCTTCCCAAATCAAAGCAAAGTATTGAGAAACAGAAAAAATTTCATTAGAAACAAAGAAAAGAGTGCTGAAATGTTATGTAATATCAGTCCACCAATGACAGTGAATGCTAGACAGATGAAGAGACTTGAGGTAACAGAAATGTGATTCTAGAGAAGGATGCTGAGAATACCATAGACTGTATATGTAATCAATGAGGAAGTATTAAGGAAAATGCAAACAAAAAGGACACTTAGAATCCGAACAAGACAATTGAAATTACTAGGGCACATAATGAGGAAAGATGACTTGGAGAATTTAATACTCAGGATAGTGAAGTCAAGAGAGATGGAAGAAAGCAGTGAATCTATCTAATGAGCTTGTGTAAATAGTTGGCAGAACAAAGACTAAGAGAGATAGCATAAAAACAAATCTTATTCAGAGTTACAAATGTCAGGAAATTGTGGAGAGTCATGATTGTCTATGTTCTGAAGGGACATGGCATATAGAAAAAGAATACAGACCAAATAAATGAGTTTTAATAGTTTATAAAAAAAAACTATGCACATTGCAAAATTATTCTTTTAATTAAGAAACAAGTAGAAAGCGAGTAGAAAGAAAACTTACTAAGAGCGTCTTTTTTTAAAAATGTGTTAAAACCGAGACAAATTTTCTCTTCCATGTTTACTTTGCAGAACTGACACATTCACTTTTTTTATTAGCAGCAAGTGCACCTGACATTGCCTGAAACAAAATGCTTTCAAAGAATATTGGATTTTATTTTCTCACACCTATATTTATTACTGATATTTTATCATTTTTCCAGCCTAATTTCTCTCTGCTTTAAAAAAGCCAAGTGTCATTTTAAAGTTTACACACAAATCTGAATAGGGATTTTCTAACACCAAACATTTTCTTTCAAAATCATTATGCTAAATATGATATTTTTCTGTATATTTCTTTTGTTTATTTGATGTAAGCAGAGTCACATCTTCATTACACCAGTGTTCTGCTGCTTGAACAGCATGATAATTTAGGCAGAGAGCATAGATACTATGCTGATTCTAAGCAGAAGGCAAGAGAATGACACTTTCATCCTAAGATGATTTATACGTAAATAATCCAGCCATTTTTGATGGGTACTATGCTAGTGAGACATCAATGCAAGCTTCCTTTAAATGGACTGCAGATGAAACAAATACTGATTTGCATGCATTCTTCCAAAAATGAATGGTTGTCTTAATACTCTGCACCATCAAATCTTTACAGTTGATGGTTGATCATCTCAGTATTTTTCAAATGAAATATTAGAAAGAAATATTAGAAAAAAAAGAGCCCATCCCTTTGTTGCCACTGTGAACAAAATATTCAGCCTTTTCTTTTTTCCACTGTGAACAAAATATTCAGCCTTTTCTTTTTTTTTTTTTTTTTTTTCACCCACGTTTCCACACTTGTTATTATCATAATAAAGCAATGTAAAAAATACTCCCAAATCCACTTTCAAAGAAGTCAGAATGAGGACTACTTGTAGGGAGTTGGATGCACTCTGTAACACGACAGAGTAGTGTTGATCAGAGGTTTTCCAGTGCACACAGCTGAACATTAGAAACTAAAAAATAAAGAAAGATTAAAAAACATAAAACTTTATAAAGATCTTCTTACTCAGTGACATTTTTACTTGAATATATATATATATATAATATATATATATATATATATATATATAACTTACTTGAAGATATATACAGTATATTTAGGCAGCAAATGTTCTTTAAGGAAAATACTATAAAAAAAAACAAGCATTTTATGTTGATTAATGATTGACTTTTCCAATTTACAAATAATCCTTCTTGGATGAAGAGGAAATTCTGTCAGAAAGTGTCCAAAGTTCATTTCAGAAGAAAATTACAGGAAATGTGGTCCAAGCTTTTGACTTTCTTAAGTTATCATCAGTGTAGGTAAAAACAATTGATTTTTTGTAGAACTAGTCAGTGTTGTGATATAAGCAAACAATGTTGTAACATCAGTGAGGTGTAATGTGCAATTTTTTTTTATATATAAACTTTTAAGCTGAAAGCTTAGACAAAATGTATGTTGGTTTTAATACACACACACATATATATTTCAGATAGAGTATATTTGTAAAAGAATAATATTAATAATGACAAAAGGGAAACTTATCTTAGCTGACGAGTTTTCATCCATAAATTCATGTTATTCAAAATACATAACACATACATCAATCCCAATCCAAAACAATTTAAATACTAATTTGCATATATATATATATATATATATATATATATATATATAACCTACTCACTTCTATTTGAACTATATCACTTTATGTCCATGAACTTCTCTGACTTTTCTATTGATCTGATGAATATTCATGATCACTCCTATACCAAATTATTTCGAAAACCCAATAACATTTTTGCTCTTGTATATAATACTTATCACAAAATAAAATCCCTATATTTGCCTTGATAAAGTCCCTCAGAGGACAAAACATGTTGGTTAAAATAAGTTTTCCTTTTGTCTTATATATATATATATATATATATATATATATTATAGTTATTAGTGCAGATAAAAATTATGCCTGTAAATTTTATTTTAAGTTTATTGGCAGACAAAATCAGGTATCTTCTTTGAAATGGAAGTTATCATTAGCCAGCATTTAAATAGAAGTGTTTGGTCAAGTTGTAGCCAAATTAGCACAGTGGTAATGGTAAGATGAACTGTTTCCATACAGAAAACATTTCTTATAAAATCTTTTTTTTAAACATTTTTTCATGAAATTAGGCCATTCAAATGCACAAAGTACTAGTGCTCTTTCAACCTTGAAATGATGGGAGTTTTCTTCAAAATGTTTTGTTTTTGATAGTATGGATAGTTTTTGATTATATCATTATTTTCTCTTTTGATTTCCATGTGCTGCTCATTTTGTTACTGCTTTTGGAATTATTCAAATGATGAAGTTTCTTACTTTTTGGTAAAATTTTTTGTTTATAATTGCAGTGCCAGTCTATAGCTTCTGTTGAAGGATTGTCATCTTTAAGACAAAGAGGATTCATTCATTGATCTAAGATAACAGTATTATATAGATGATGGCTTCAACATTTCTGAACAAGTTCGGTGCATTGCATGACATCTATATGAGAGTCTAGATCTGTCAAAGCTTTTTACAGATGGGCCTGTCATGCATATAAGAACACTTGTAAAAATATCTTTTTCTATTTAGTAGTTGTTGTTGTTTCTTCATCTTCATTGGCGCTTTATTTTTTAGAAAAAGCATTTTGTAAAATACTATGTGCTTTGAATTAAGCTTTGTCAGAATAATGTTCTTTGATAATATAACATTCAGTCTTCTTTTTTTTAACAATTAATAGCATCTTATAACTGATAAGTAAAAAAATTAGTACAATAGACTGAAAGCCATATACATCAGTGACCAGTACATAAAATTCAAGACTAAAATCTACTAAAACAGGAAACCTTACTTCTGCCTTTGAAATCTATGGTTGTCACATGGTATAATCTTGTGGTGGGATTTAATTCGGTGTGACAGTTTGGAATGTGACATGATGTAATGTAGGATGACAACAACTTGTGACAGGCCATGATGTAATGCCACATGAAGTGTAAACAACCTGGTATGAACTGGTGCTAAGAATTGCAACATACTACAAGAATTCAGGATATACTTTGCAGACTTCAGTTTTAGAATTTTGGTATTTTTTTTCCTTCACAAAAGGTTTCTGACTGTAGCAAATTTCTTTCTGTTTTTCATTGTCTTCTTTTAGATTTCTTCTCCTTTTTTATACCAATGTTCACCCAGTATAAGGTCCAAGAGCCACTCAAGGTAGTGGGTTACTGTGTTGTGTTACATTAGCAAGAAGTGAAGTTCATTGGGCTATGCAGGAAAGATAACAGTGACCCTAAACTTAAAGAGGTCAAGATTGTAGTGACTGATTGGAAAAACACCTGCTGGGTGTCTGTTCTACAGCAGTTCTTGGAAAAAAAAGCTGTCCAAAAGGAACTTACTTCTTACTATAGGAATATAACCTTTTTATTTCTTTCCCTTTTTTTTCTATATTATTTTTCTTTATTTTCTACTCTCACTCTTTCTCCTTCTTTTTCAGTGATTTTTTTTCTTCCTGGTCATTTACATCTCTTTCTGTTTTTTTAATCATGTTTTCCTTCAGTGTCTCTTTTTTTCCCTCTGTTTTTTATCAGCATCTATTACTTTATTTTATTTCTTTCTTTATAGTCTTTTTTTTCTTCTCATTCTTTTCTCTTTCCCTTTCTTTCTCGTCTTATTTTCTATATATTTTCTTTCAGTTCTTCCTCCTTCCCTAACCACTTATAAATAACCTGTTTTCTTTTTTTTTTATAAATAGCTGACCCATTCATGGTAAAGTTTTCTCTCCCGCCATTGATATTATTTTGTGTTTAACATTTAATTTCTTTGAAGCCATAATTACTTTCTTGACTTTTTGTTGAGGTCTGATTCATGTATTTCCTTTTAAAATTGTTAATTGGCGTATATTTGATTCTTTTTGGAATTCCCCACCAAATAAAATATATTATGATTATATTATTCTATCGACAGATTTTTAGTATCTCAAAACTATAATAAAAAAACACTATAAAAATGAATCCTTTATTCATGATTTTATGAAATTAAATAGTTTTTATATTCATTGTGATTTGGCAACTTTTAAATTCAAATTATTTTTCAAATCTTCAAAAAACATAATAATAAAATCCTGGAAAAACACGCATGCCAAAACAGTATTAATAAAAATCCTAAACTAAAATTAGACAAAAATAATGAAAAATTATGTGATTGTAGAAACCCTGAAGACTGCCCGCTGGAAAATAAATGCCTCATAAAATCTGTGGTATACCAATGCACTATCTCATCCATTGAGAGTCCTAACACTGATAGGATATACATTGGGTCAACGAAGAATGAATTTAAAATTAGATGGAGACAACACAAAAGCTCCTTCAATAATATTAGAAATAGAAATCAGACATCTCTATCCAAATATTTTTGGCATTTAAAAGAAATGAATAAAACACCAAAAGTAAAATGGAAAATAATGAATAGAACAAAAACTTGTAAAACCTGGGATGACCCATGCCCTTTATGCCTATATAAAAAACTACATATTATTAAGTTTCTAAATAATGAAAATTTATTAAACCATAGACATGAGTTAACGGTTTTTTGCTGACATCAACAAATTTTCACATTAAATAATTAGCTTAAAAAAAAAAAAAAATCATAGTTTAATAAAAGGCTTAAAAGCTTAACCCAATCATTAAATAGAAAAACCCATTATGAAGTCGTCAAAAAAACAAATTGTAGTTCAGTGCAACGCGTTTATATATGAAACAGTCATTTGGATAAAAAAAAATAAATAGATAAAATAAAATAAAACAAAATTCTCTAGACACTTCACGACATATCATGGTGCCAAAAGCTATCTTTCGCTGTAACTGACCAGACGATGTGCGTACATGAATGCCATCATCCGCTTTGAAATAGATACCCCACCCTACCTTGGCTTGACCTTTTTTCGAAGGTGACTGGTATGTGGATAAGAATTAACTGTTAGACCACCTAACCAAAATGGCCGCCCCAACCGTTTCCATAGAAATTAATTTTGCGAACAAACATGCTTATAAAGATGCGTAAATTTCAAGATTGGTTATTCCTAAATATTCGCTTGAGGATGAAACAGGGCTTGATACCTTAATTCAATTTCATTTTAATAATTATATTGAGGGCTTTGGTTCTCGTTTTTGAAATATGAGAACTCTTATATAGTGAAGGAATCATATTTTTTAAAAAATAATTATAATTTAAGCTCTACTTCTGTATGGAGCATTGTTTTTTAAAAATAAAAACAAAATACTAAAGAACTCCCGATTATTTACCTAACGTGTTCTTTCCTATTTTTCTACATACCTACACACACACACACACACACATATATATATAGAATAAATCTTAACAAGCCAGGCAAACCTACCTAAGTTTCACCTACATGGATATTCAGGGTAGACTGGCTAAAAAGGAAATGGCGGAAGAGTATTTATTGATAAAACCATTAAAAACATAAAACCACATGACAAAAAAAAAGAGAAGACCCAAAACACTATTCTAATAACCAGGCTCTCCAGGCTTTTAATAATTTTATCAATAAATACTGTTCCGCCATTTCCTTTTTAGCCAGTCTACCCTGAAGATCCATTTAGGTCAAACCTAGGTAGGTTTGCCTGGCTCGTTAGGATTTATTCCACATATATATATATATATATATATATATATATATATATGGGATAACAATATATAAATTTTTATATATCAAGAACAGTTTTTTTTTTCTTTGGGCTAAGGACTTAAGACAATTGACAATTTTTTTACCTTGTTCTGTTTTTAGTTCTTTCTTTTTTTATTTCCTATTTTCTCCTCAGGTACCAATTTGCCCTCAGGTGTCTACAAGTTGAGTCATCCACAGTTTTTCAAGCGAGTAATACTGTTAATATATATATATATATATATATATATATTTGTGTAATTAGGCAGCAATCCTTCTTTCATGCACATTTTATTGAATATGACAGACAAGGTGCTTTGATTTAGTTTTTTATACAGTTTCTCATGTGATCTAATAATTTTTTTCTTTTTGGATAATAAATTATATAAAAACTGTCCGAATGTTCTTTTTATCCAAGTGCTTTCGGCTATACATTTAGCCATTATCAAGGTTGAAATATATTAACTGTTAACAAGAAATAGATTGTATGTATTTATATAATGTTTTCATTTTCAAAACACAGTCAAGATATTGTGTTCAGGTTCGTAGTTGGTATTATTGGGTGTTGTTTTTTTTTTGTTTTTTTTTATTAATATTTTTTGCATGTAGATGATGTTATTATATTAGTGTTGTCAACAAGTATGTTACAAATAAATCAAAGCACCTTGTCTGTCATATTCAATGAAATGTGCATATATATATATTATATATAAATATATATATATATATATATATATATATATATATACACATACAATGTTATTCACTCCTGTTCAAGGCCTGGAGTCCACTTAAGGTAGAGAGTTACAGAGTAAGAGGCACACCTTATGCAGATATATGGGAAAGATAATGGTTAACTGTAGATTTGAACAGGTTAACATTGTAGTGACCAGGGAAGTAACTACTTGGGAGCTGCTTTCACAGGGCAGTGGTTCGTAGGAAGTAGCTGCTTGAGTGGAACTTACATCTCACTAAATGAATACAAAGGGAATGAAGGCAGTTTACAATAATATGCATAGCATGGTGGGTCTTAGCCATGAAGGTTAGGACTGGTAGAACTAAGAAGTGCAGTTCGTCTAAATACTTTCCATGGAAATAGTGAGAGAGCAGTGAGAGGCTTGTAATGTCTCATCTGTGAGAAAGATGTTGTAGGGTGGAAAATAATTCATCACCCACAAAGACGTGGAGATACTTTTGGACTCTATCAAGAGTGGAAAGTGAAGACTGGTCAGTTCTTGCCCATATACGGCAGCAGTACTTCATTTTCAGTTTGATTTGGCTCTTGTAAAGGTAGAGGATAGCAAGAGAAGGCAGGAACTTGCTGAAGTGGTACAGGGAACCAACTGTTTTTCTAGCATGTTTAGCAATTGATCATATGTGCAAGCCTCACTTGAAGTCTGGGTTGAGTTTAAGTCCTGATAGGCTCTCAAGGCATGGGGCCTCCCTGAAGGAACATCTATTCATTGCAGTTGGTGAAAGGTGCGGAGAAATAATTCAACGAAGAATTTACTTAATCATCAAATGAAGAATTCATAATTAACTATGATAAAGTTTAGAAAGCTCTGGATTTTTTATTCTAACTAAATTTCTTTTAAGTAATATATTTGGTTATTTCTATTTTCAAACTTAATATCATTTCACTGGGTTTTTTTTTGTTCTTTTTTTGTAACATCCGTACAAACTAAAATACAGTTATTGTATTATAAGAGAATCAACATTAACTGTTAATATTAAATAAACATCGTAACTGTTATAAAATTTATGATTCAAAGAATAAGATTTGATGAGGATTGTTATTTTGTTTCTCTTTTATTTTCCCCTCATGGCTGAGTGGTTAAAACGTTCACATTCTGACCATGAGACTGGTTCGAACCTTACCATAGTCGATTTGTCAGCAAAGAAATTTCCTGATATTATTAGACTAGAGGGGTCGATCCTAGCATGTGGTACCTTTGAAAAGTGCCTGAAAACCATACCATGCAAGGACCAAAGCCTTGTGAGTGAAATTGGGTAGACGGAACCCTTGGAGGTTGTCGATAGCTGTGCTAGCACAAAGTCACAAGTGACCGAGGGTTTGAGTGTGCTGGCCTTGTTCAAATTGTTGATCACACTAGATAACACACTCTTTCCCAAAAATTGTAAGTAAGGTCTGCTCAGCAGAGTTGCAGTATAAACCACAGGTGGGATCTGTGGGTGTTGAATAAACCCAAATGTGCCTGAGATAGGGATTGGCTAGCCACCCTACTAGACTGGTATCCTCAAATACGAGTGGCCAGCTATACATATATATTTTCCCCTCATTTGATTTTTATTTCTTATTTTCCTTGGATTGAGGAATCGGAGAGCTGAGTTTGAATTCCAGTCAAATCCATTACATTCACTTACATGCTAATACCATTGGGAAAGGTATGAATCCTCTTCTTCTCCCCCCCCCCCAGCTATGGGTAAATAGCAGGACAGACTGGGTTTTATAGCTTTGGATGGCAACTGGTCTACTGCAGAAAGAAATGGCAATCTACTGTGGGAAAAATCTGCTTCATCAGTCATGTATTGAAAAATACATGATCACCTAAGCGTGTATCACACATGGCACATAACTGACTAACTGACTCTTTCACATTTTCTCTCTGACTCAATCTGCTGTTCTCTCAACTTGCTCAAAGTGAGAGAAAATGTGAAGGAAGGGAAAACAGTGGATTGAATGAGAGAAGAGTGAAAATGTGAAAGAGAGGAGCACTGCAGATTGAGTGAGAGAAAAAAAGAAAATGTGAAAGACAATCACCTCTCCTGCTGTTTTCCTTTCTTACACTTTCACATTCTCTCTTCTCTCAATCAATCTGTGGTTCTCTCTAATTACTCTGAGTGAGGAGAGAGAAAATATGAAAGACTATTTTACTGTTTTCTCTCCTTACTCTCTTTCACTTACTCTATTGTTCTCCTCTCTTTCACATTTTCTCTCTTCTCTCAATCAATCTCACCATATCCTCTCTTCTCTCCCTAAGTCAGCTATTCTTTCCTCTTTCATATTTTCTCTCTTCTCTCACTCAGTCAGCTATTTTTTCCTCTTTCACATTTTCTCTCTTCTCTCACTCAGTCAGCTATTCTTTCCTCTTTCACATTTTCTCTCTTCTCTCACTCAGTCTACTGTTCTTCCTGATAAACACAAATTAAATTGTAGGGGGCAATAAAAAAAAAAAACTCTCACCCACAATAGGCATAAGGCCACCAACAAAGACACAAACAATTGCATCTTTTTGAGCTCAGTTTTCTCCAACTAATATTTCTCAACTGTTGACTGTCAACGACAACAGGAATTGATAGCAGTACTTTTTGTATATGGTTTTATTATACATATAAACATTTGTAACTATGTATATCTACATACATGTCTTTCTTTTATATAATGGTGTGCATATATATTTACAAGGACTGGATAAGGTTTTGGCTTAACCCATTTCCCCAAATCTGGCCCAGTGTCAGAATTTAAATTGAAATCTCTTCTTGCTTGAGACAAGAACTTCTCAGAACACCCTGTCACACACACACGCACGCACATATATATATATATATATATATGTGTGTGTGATTTAAAATAGGGATCATAATATAATATTTAATGATTATATTTATTGTAATCAGTTTTAATCTTTATTAAAATCAGATAAAATAAATAACTTAAAATGCCTTTCATCCGACACTTTGTCAGAATAAATTGGAATTAAATTACTGAAGGGATGGTTTCTTTAAAAGAAGATGTGAGGGAAGGGAAAAAAATTTCTAAGTTTAATAATATTAAAACATTTGGTCCTCCTAAGTGTCCTGTTTATATCAGACTACACTGGAATGGACTTTGTAGTCAATGTTTTGCTGATAGGATCTCATCATCTATAATGCACTGTTTTAATTCTGTTGTAGTATATACCATCTTCTCTACCAAAAGTGCATTCCTCTCTGTCCATAAAGACATTTTGCCTACCCTTCAACAAAATTTAGTTATTTATTGCTATAAATTTTAGTGCAATGCTAAGTATGTAGGCAAAACTATTTAATGGCTAGGGATGGGGATTGCTCAACATGTGCCTGGTCCCATCTGTAGGCATATGCCATAACATCCGGGCTTTCACAGACATGTGAATCTGCCATTGGTGAACATTTGTTAAATATGGATACTTGCAGGAACAACTATTCAGAAGAGTTCTCTGTTCTGTGCAGAAGCTGTTGTGATCAACACACGGCATCCAGCTCTGTGTAGACAGAGAGAACTCAAACACAAACTGGAATTGTTTACACCACCCCCCCAAAAAAAACTATCTACAAAAACAAAAAAAGACATACAAACTCATCATTTTGGATTTCAAATATACACTCAAACAAACAATTTCCAATTTATGCATCAACATAATGTCTCTATGAAGAATTTATATGTGATAATGTATCCACCAGATATTTGCCTATTGTACCTTTTCTGGCATTAAGTAACCCAAAGAGGATTGATATGCCGTAAAACCAACCAACCAATCAAACTTGTTTTATCATGGTGTAGTAGGAGTAATCTATTTGCATATAAGTTATGATATACAAATCTATATATCAAACTAACAAACAGGCAAAATGGAAAAAATCCTTAGTCACATCATTTGTCCTGATTATATTAGCCTGAAGAAGTTTCTTGCCAGGACAAAACACAATACTAAAAATTTTTCCATTTTTTCATTCACTTACCCACATACGTTTTTGTGTGTGTAGTTAGACAGATCCTCATATATCACTATCCACAAAATTATTATTATTATTATATATATATATATATATATCTGAGATGAGGTATTATGTACAGTATTTACATTAGTCGGACTATTGTCCTCATCTTTGTCGCCATATTTGTCACAAGGTTTCGGCCGTTGTACGCTCCGTCCTTCTTCAGGTGGCTGGAATTTTGAACTGAACCCTTTATTTCGATCACTGGGGTAGACTGTTCTAGTTCCACGAGCCATGTTTGATGGATGTCAGTTATCAGTTATCTCCTGCTAATTTTCCCTCTGAATGGTTGCTGAAAACATTAGGTTTATAATACCCAGAAATTCATACCCAGATGTCCTCAAGGACACATGGTATAGTGGATAAAGGCGTTGGTTAGATCCAGTGACAGACCCAAAGAGTGTGAGTTCCAGTTAAGGCAGTGGAGAACTTTCAGAGGGAAAATTAGCAGGAGATAACTGATAACTGACATCCATCAAACATGGCTCGTGGAACTAGAACAGTCTACCCCAGTGATCGAAATAAAGGGTTCAGTTCAAAATTCCAGCCACCTGAAGAAGGACGGAGTGTACAACGGCCGAAACGTTGTGACAAATATGGCGACAAAGATGAGGACAATAGTCCGACTAATGTAAATACTATATATATATATATATATATATAAAAAGTGTATTTCAGCAGCAAAAATTCTTTTAAATATGTTTAGTTGAATAACATCAACAGGTTCTCACTACCCAATTTTTTTTTTAACTTTTAACTGTTCAAATTTACAAATTAGTTGTTTTATATAATCGCTAAATTTAAGTTCCTATTTATTTATTTATATTTTACTTTATTTTTTCACCGAGTACTTTTCAGTGTTGCTATTTACTAAATGTACCCATTATTTAAAACAACTAATTTAGAAATTTGAAAAATTTAATAAAAATTTGATAGACTGAACATTCTGATATTATTCAATTTTATATATATATATATATATATATAATTACTATTAGAGAGAAAGTGCAATGAATAAAATTAAATGTTCAACTTATCTGACACATCTCAGCATTTTATGAAGACTGTATACATTCCTCAGGGGAGAAAATTTATTTACAGAAATAATAGAAAAAAAATATGATTTCTATAAATAAATTCACTTTTACTGTCCTGTCTATTGACAAGTTGATACTATCTCCATAAACCTCTGGGAAGGAACAGATAAGTTGAATATTGAATTGTATTTGTTGCTATTAATTCTTTGTCTTTACTTTGAGCACTTTAATTCCAAAAACTGCTTATCTTAAAACTTTACCTTCCAGAAATACCCTTATTGAACTTTTTTTTGCAAAACACAATGTTTGTTATATATTTAAGGTACACACACACACACACACACACACACACACACAGAGGAAGAAAGAAGATATCACAGCCAGGTCAAGCAGATATAGGGGTCAGGAATTTAATCACTTATTAGAATTTTATGAAAAATGGTTAGTTGTTCAGTACTTTAACATTTCAGAGGAAAGATAGTTTTATTAAGTTTACTTTTATAGAAATAAATAAAGAGTAAAAAAGAGCTGAAAAAAAAGGAATCATGAACTGGATCTGCCAATTATACAGGATGTGTGTGTGTGTGTGTGTGTGTGTATATATGTGGCAAAAAATAAATAAAATTTGAATAATATGAGTATGTGCCTGTTGTGCAGTTCTGCATTTTGTTATGTAGCATGCATATCTACAAATGCAGACAAACACGTGCTAAAGTGTGTTATATATTAGATGAATTTTGA
Source organism: Acanthosepion esculentum (assembly GCA_964036315.1). NCBI lineage: Eukaryota > Metazoa > Mollusca > Cephalopoda > Sepiida > Sepiidae > Acanthosepion > Acanthosepion esculentum. The sequence goes on from CAXIWW010000218.1 coordinate 25,376, forward strand.
ACAACTACAGAACTTCAATTTCTTATAATGGTTTTATAGGACAGCAATATACGGCTATCTTTTTCCTGCTTTTAGGCTCTTGTCTTATCCAAATTTTGAAAAAGGAAATGAAAAAAGGCAAATTTAGTAAATAAAAATGACCTATGTAAAAATTTTGCTGTTTCCATGTTTTGTCTTTGAAAAAAAGTGAGGATAAAATTCACTAAATGAAGCTCAAATTTAAAACAGATCTAAGTTTTTTTGAAGGATTTCTTTGGTTTTTTTTACCAATTTTGTTTTACATCCAAACAACAAAATGGTGTATTAGAACATCTAAATATATAGGGATTTCTCTTGTCAACAATGACTTTATAGAAATTTAGTGAAACCAAAATCATTGAGTTATACAAATAGAAAATGAAGTTGTAGGAATGTAAATGTCATTTACCTTTGGTGAGAATGAAACTTACTTCTGTTAACCAAAAAATATGATGTCTTGATGATTTTTTTGTACAAGCATAAGTATATAGATATGGCAATTTCAGATGAACTTAACAGCAATTCAGTTAAGATACATCTATAAAAAGTGTATGTTTAGCCAAAGTGCATACATGCAGAAAAATATCTTTGTGCTTAAGAACCTTGCTATTTCACCCAACCAACACCGTCCTGGGTACGACGTTAAACTGCATCCAACAGCAAGGCCTCTGATCAAGAGGTTTTGAGGAAGCGTGGAACCACCTCTTAATTGCTGGTGTTCCCAGGTCCACCCAGACCCGCGGTGGTAGCACCTGTTGGGGTCCCAGCTATGGGCAAATAGTGAACTTCCATGTTTGTACCATGTCCTGGGTATGACGACAAACTACATCCGCGTCCTGGGTATGATGACAAACTACATCCGCGTCCTGGGTATGACGACAAACTACATCCGCGTCCTGGATATGACAACAAACTACATCCGCGTCCTGGGTATGACGACAAACTACATCCGCGTCCTGGGTATGACGACAAACTACATCCGCGTCCTGGGTATGATGACAAACTACATCCGCGTCCGGGGTATGACGACAAACTACATCCGCGTCCGGGGTATGACGACAAACTACATCCGTGTCCTGGGTATGACGACAAACTACATCCGCATATTTGAACTTTATTTGAGTAGCTAAGCAATTAAATTAAATTTTATCAACAAAATAATTGCTTTTTTATAAAGATCACAAAAGACCAGAATGAAAATGAAAAAATATTATTACCAGCTCTACGTTTTTGAAAAATATTATTACCAGCTATACGTTTTTGAAAAAACATTTTTACCAGCTCTACATTTTTGAAAAAACATTATTACCAGCTCTACGTTTTTGAAAAAAAATATTATTACCAGCTCTACGTTTTTGAAAAATATTATTACCAGCTCTACGGTTTTGAAAAAATATTATTACCAGCTCTACGTTTGTGGAAAAATATTATTACCAGCTCTACGTTTTTGGAAAAGTGTTATTACCAGCTATACGTTTTTGAAAAACCAGAATGAAAATGAAAAAATATTATTACCAGCTCTACATTTTTGAAAAATATTATTACCAGCTCTACGTTTTTGAAAAATATTATTGCCAGCCCTACGTTTTTGAAAAATATTATTGCCAGCTCTACGTTTTTGAAAAATATTATTGCCAGCTCTACGTTTTTGAAAAATATTATTGCCAGCTCTACGTTTTTGAAAAATATTATTACCAGCTCTACGTTTTTGGAAAAATATTATTACCAGCTCTACGTTTTTGGAAAAATATTATTACCAGTTCTACGTTTTTGAAAAATATTATTACTAGCTCTACGTTTTTGAAAAATATTATTACCAGCTCTACGATTTTGGAAAAGTGTTATTACCAGCTATACGTTTTTGAAAAACCAGAATGAAAATGAAAAAATATTATTACCAGCTCTATGTTTTTGAAAAGTATTATTACCAGCTCTACGTTTTTGAAAAATATTATTACCAGCTATACGTTTTTGAAAAAAACATTACCAGCTCTACGTTTTTGTAAAAAACATTATTACCAGCTCTACGTTTTTGGAAAAATATTATTACCAGCTCTACGTTTTTGAAAAAATATTACTACCAGCTCTACGTTTTTGAAAAAAAATATTATTACCAGCTCTACGTTTTTGAAAAAATATTATTACCAGCTCTACGTTTTTGGAAAAATATTATTACCAGATATACGTTTTTGAAAAATAATATTACCAACTATACTTTTTGGAAAAAAACTTTTTCAGCATTGAATGGCCCAACGAAGGTCGATATGCTGGTTAAATAATCAATCAATCAATCAATCACCCAACCAACATTTTTCTCCTCCTACATATCAAAAAAACGTATGTGAAAAGTAGATTTGTGAAAGCAATTTTAAATAAAAAGAGCATTGAATTATTTTACTCATATTTTTTTAATTTGTAAATATTATTTTTTCTATTTTTCTTACAAATTTTTAATAAATTTGTTCCACTCAGTATTTTTCTGAATTTTCTCTTCAAAATGACAAATATCCTTATCTTAATTATAAAAAAAAGTTGTTTTTTTTTTGCCAAATATACAAGAATAAATTAAAATATGACCACCATCTTGTTTTAATGCTTCTATCAGAATGAGCATTCTCGTCTGAAATGTGTTTTACTTGCAGTTTGTACACAGTCTGTCTTTTATACTTTATGAGATGTATTTGCAGACATTCTATGATTTTATTTAAGGTAATATAAATAGCAACATGTTTATTTTCTTGTAATCTATATTCAAATATAAAAAATAGCAGTGAATGTGTTGAGGTGATACTAGGTCAGTAATTTTTGTCTGAATTTACCATCTACAAAGAATATGGTAATATAATACGGCACATATATATTTATGTTTTTGTGTGTGTGTGTGTGTGTGTGTGTAACAATTGAAGGGTAATGTGCAAAATAATGATGACCCATTTGGTGCTGTGCAAACTTGATCTCATTGATGCATATTGATATTGCTATCGAAAAGGGTTTGTATATATAATATGCCATATATATCTTCAAAAATGCTTTGTTCATTTTTAGAAATTCATTTTAAACCTTAAAAATTATAATTTAAAAAAAAGAGCAGGAGGAACAATTCTTGTAATAATGTATTAGTCATTGAAAGAGTTTTTTGTTTGTTCACACTACATTAGCTAGAGAAAAAAATAAATTAAAAGAAAAATATCTGATGATACGTTGCTCTTAGTTGGACAACATATAAGCAAACTTTGAAATTACAGATTAAATCTACAGATTGTTAAGGATTACTCAGACATTCCAAAGTTTACACAAAAAATATTGTGTTTTGGGAATTTTTGCAGTAAACATGATTATGGTTGTAAATATGTAACATTTATGAGGATAATATATTAATATCTTTCCTTAGGTGTTTATAAATTGTACACAGTTCACTTATTAATGTTAACAACAAACTATTTTAAATTACAAAATTGTACTTGGATTAAATGAAAATTACTTAGAATATAATACTTATTACTTATAATACATTCCTTCTTGGTGTCAATTTTGACAGCACAGGTACACTAGTATGGTAATATTAGCTTTGAGATTCTAAGATATCAAACCTGTCCAAATTTATACAAAAATGTTTGTAAAATATGATAAAAAGTGAGTGAATATAAAGTAGGTACCTCCACTAATTCGGTATAAATTTTGAATACCTAAGGTTTAAAATGAATTTAAAAAAATGAAAAAACATTCTTGAAGATTTCATTTTAGCTTTAATTGAAAGCTAAATGATTAAATTTACTATTTCCAGTAAACAAAATACTCTGGTGTATTTCAAATAGAAATTATAAAGATTTGAAAACCAATTTCTTGCTTGCTTTCAAAAAATTCATTACAAGCAGCCACTTTCAACATTTTAAGACATTTGCAAGCAAAATTTAGTTATCAGTTTTAAAAATCTATATATATATATTTTTGACACATTATTTGAGGAAAATTAGCAAATTTAAAGTTAAATTAATCTAATTTGAAACAAATTTTACTTATAGCATGAAAAAACATAGTATACAAGCATTTCTTAACCATGTGTCCTCTTTTTCTGACATGTTGATTGGTGGTGTTGACAGCTAAGTATGGATGACCAGAATTGACATAAATTTATGAAATCTAAGTGAACTTATTTTCTTAGTTTTTAACTACCTAGTAATCTTTACAAATTAACATAATATTTTATTAACTTTTAGTTACTATAGTGTTATAACCTTACGTTATAAAAAAATAATAAAATTTAAAATACTATATAAATGGAATAAACTGTAAAAATGTAAAGACTCCTAACAAAAAGAAAATTCCAGGTTGTTTCTTCTTAAAAAAGTTTAAAAAATCACCAATTGAAGTATGACCATCACTACAATAAATGCATAAATTAAAATAGAAATTAAAAAAGTAACTTCTTTTAAAATTTTAAAACTTTGAAAGGATGATGTGCATAGCCTGTTGAGATGTAAACACGAAATGAATAAAGATTGCTGACAAGCAAATTTCTCAGTAAAGTTAGGACAACTCTTACAACACGTTACTTTTTAATAATAATGTCATGTATAAACTACCATACATACAAAAATGGAAACGTTTAAACTAAAAAAAAAAAAATTATTTTAAAAATCTTTGTGTAAATGACTTATATTAAGCTTTTCAATTTTTGATTTGTAAATATAATTTCCACTTAATTACAATATTAGCTGAAAGAAAGGAAGTAATGTAGAATTTTAAACGATTTTTAAATTATTATAATTAAAATTTTAAAAATGAAAACAATTCTTGTAAAAATTCATTATTCATCAAAAAAAATAATTTTCTTAAGACAATAATGTCTTTAATAAATCTTATTTGTAAAAGCAATTAAAATCTTCTCTAATTAAATAATATCATAGTTTTATTGCGTTCTTTAATTTAGGATTCAATGCAGATTTTTGGGAAAACAGTAGTTGTTTGAAAAAAATTGGATGATTTGCATTCTCCAAAGAGTCCTACTAATTAAAAAAATTTTTGGAAAGAAAATTTAATTTCTCAAAGTTTTATGAAATTAATTAAGTGGGTAGGTAACATGTAAAAAAAAAAAAAATTTCCAGGATTTTCTAAAATAAAAATTTAAAAAATAACTTCATTCATTTGTGAATAAGTCCTGAAAGTTTCATTAAAATCCAACAATTATTTGAATTTTGCAAGAATTTCCAAATGAATGTTTTTTACCAGAAAAAAATGTAAAAAACACTAATTGTAATTATTACGTCAATCATGATGCAAAAAAAAGAAGATTTTTAACTGAAATTTAATGTGGTAGAAAAGAGTAAAAAATTTTCTAAAATTATTAAAAAATACTTTATTCTTTCCTCTTAATAATGACATAAATATTTTGACAATAAATCTTTGTTTTTATTAAGTTTTTTTTTTTCATCATGCTATGCTGTTTATTAACAAAAAGTGGAGGTATCTAATATAAAGGTTTATAAATAAAAGCAAAAAGAATGTATTAAATAGCTGTAAGTTTACAGGTTCACCAGTACTCAAAGAAATAGTTTATTTCAAGACCCAAAAGATTTTTATCATAAAAATAGACTAATGTATGAATTGTGTGATGAAATATTGATTCAAATATATAAATAAAAAGTTTTTTCTTGTTTTTTTTTTTGTCAGTAATTAATTGGGTGCTTGTTATAGAACAGGGGTTAGCAAGCTAATCTGACAGATATTTATGTTTGAAATGGGTTTGATCATCTTTGAATTCTCTGCACTTGTGGCCTTGTACCAAACTAAGCTTCTTAAATATCAATCAGATCTATATGATCTGTTATCAAATATAGTTTTCTTTGTACTTCCTTAGTCCTGTGGTAATCCTGTGTATCCCCTACCACATTATTGCTTGGACATTTATATAGTCTCTATGCCTTAGCTTTGCTAATTAAGCAGTTATTTACATATGACTACAACATCTTTAATTCATTCTTTTTCTTTTCCAAAAATTAAGCTTTTTAGGAAATTTTTTAAATATTTACATAAGCATTAGAAATTATAGTTGTTAGATATTTAAAAATGAAATAACTCATAGTAACGGTTATTATATTGTTATGTAATATTACCAATACTAATAATTGAGTAGCAACATAAATTGGTACTACTTTAAATAGTTGAAAAATGGGTATTTAGATTTCAGTTAAGGTGTGATTTAAAACTTCATTTGTCTTATATTTTTGAATTTATATATATATATATATATATATGTATATATATGAAGAAATATACTCTTATGGTGTGCTATATTTATGGGATAAAGGGCTCAATATCAGAGATAGAGCATGTGTAAATATAAAAGAGAACATTGAAGTCAACACTTAGAGGCGACAGGCTGTTTCATGCTAGATGCAATCAGCAGCTCTAATGATTGCGTCTAGCATGAAACAGCCTGTCGCCTCTTAGTGTTGATTTCAATGTTCACTTTTATATATATATATATATATATATATATATATATATATATATATATATATGAATTACACAAACACCCCTCCATACTTTTTACTCAACCCATCTAAAAATTATATCAGTAAAATCAGTAAGAGCATGCAAATACATGAAAGATTTTCTAGAAATTAACCAATGGCAGAAAGCAGTTGAAGCCATAGAATGGTTTACTAACATAAAAAGGAAGAATAAATGTACATTCATTCAATTCGATATTTGTGATTTTTGTTCATCACTGAGACTCTGCTAATCTTGGCTATAAATATAGCAAAAAATTACTGTCCTGTTAGTGATCATAAAATAAATATCATAAAGCAGGCACAAAGACCTATACCGTTCCATGATGGTTATCTGTGGACCAAAAGAAGTAACCCAGAATTTAATATTGACATGGGAGTGTATGATTCAGCAGAGGCGTGCAAAGTTGTTGGAATTCTATTATTGTGGCAACTTAGATTTATTTTCAACATGAAGGACAGATGACAGTGTGATTCTCCTCCATAAAACTAGCCCATGAAATATAGACCAATTGAGAACGGAACTTATAATTTTTTTAAAAGATCACAGAGTAAATATTATCACTTTCTTGATGTAACGTTAGACCTGAATAATGGTTACCATATACAAAAGATCTATATAATCATAGATACATTAGTAAAGATTCAAACCACCACCACAAAATTCTAGATAATTTACATAAATCAGCCCAAGTTAGGTTATCCACCAACTCTAGCAATAAGGAAATACTTGATAATGTTAAAACTAAATATATAAAGGTTTTAGAGCTAAACAACCATAAAGTAGATTTGGAATATTTTGAAAAAAAAACAAAACAAAGAAGGTAAATATATACAGACACACTATAAGCTCAACATCACGTGGTTTAATCCACCTTTTAACCATAATGTCCAAACAAATATCAGAAGAATTTTCCTAAAATTAATTCATAATCACTTCAACCATTCACCAACTCTAAAAAAGATTTTTAACAAAAATAATGTTATAATTGCATTAGTAACATCGATAAATCTGTATCCCAGCATAACAACATTATGTTAAATAAATATATTTCCAACAAAGACAATGTAAATTTTTCTAAAAAATAAATACAACTGCTAAAAAAAATATGATCTGTCCATTAAACAGTCAATGTATGACTGATAATATTGTTTACTGAGTGAGCATACGTTCCAATAACAATGTCAAATTTTATTTTGTTTCCACTGAAAATCTTTGGAAATTTCGGTTCTACCATTGTTGAATGACTTTAGGTGATATAAAATGCAAAACAGCACTACTTTCTCTAATTATTTCTGGCAATTAAAAAGTATTGGTAAGGTCCCCTTCAATTAACTGGAATATTAGAGCAAGAGCCAAATCTTATAATGGAAAAGGAAATACATGTAACTTACGTCTTGTTGAAAAACTGATTATCTTGAAACACTTAAATAACCCTAACCTATTAAACAAGAGAAAGGAATTGATGGTTATATACAGACATAAAAATAAATACCTGCTTAATTACGTTGATCCAGATTAACTTTTAATATAAATCACGGTTCTATTTTTAATGTAAATTACTATTTATTTTTAATATAAATTACTGTTTTTTTTTTGTTTTTTTAAAATAAGAACAAGTAATCTCCCTTGAATTAAAAGATTTAAAAACAAACATTCACAACTCAAAAATAATAAATAAAAAATCTTTTACATATATATGCAAATCCTGGTTATTTTAATTGTCAAATATAATTTTTTGTTAAATTTAAAAACTATAATCGCAGTATAATATAATATATAACTGTGCCAGCATCGCAATCATCAGATATATATTTTTTAAATTCAGTTTACGTAATGATCAGGCCATACTCAGCACCAGTAGATTGCATTGTGTATGTGGTGAGGGATAATATATATATATATATATATATATATTATTTACATTGTTTGAATCCTTTATTTTGTTCACCAGGGTAAATCGTTCTAGTTCTACCTGCCATGCCTTTTCTGGATATCTTAGTAACTCAACTCTCCAGGTTTTTGTTCACCTCTGCTGTGGCCAGGTATTGAACTTACAACTCTTTGGGTCAAGTCACTAGATTACTTCAACCAACCCTTTTGTACACTGGGCCATGTGTCCGAACAATGTAAATAGTATAAATAGTTACAATGATACAAATTCCATTAAAAACTGGTTTTTGTTTCCATCTTTAAGCAAAATTTATTTCTTGTATTTTGAAATTGTGTACTTGTTACTTGATTCACTCTGGTGAAGTATATATTATGCCAAGACAAAAATGATTCATCAAAACCTCAGCTAATCTCACAATTACCAAAGGTTGGTGCAAATCACAAAGACCTTCACCAAATAATAAAAATCACATCAGTTGAAAAAAAGTAACAACAAAATTGCTTAGCACATGTAACTACAAAAGAAAATAATGATATAATTGTTAACTTTCTACAGTACCTTAAACAAAAAGTTTGGAAAGAAACTCCCATCAGTAGTATTTTATTTAAGTGTACTACTAGATTGGCAGCTCGGTCTCAATTTACAGTTGAAATAGCTAAATGTAACTTGTAAATTCTATGCTAACAGTTCCTTCTCTTGCACGTTTCCCTTGTGGTTGATTAGTTGGTTGATTTTTGTTTTTTTTAGCAGCATATCAACCTCTATGAGTTAATTAATGCTGAAATCTAAATATTTGAACACAATATTTTGCCTTTAACTACAGATGTATTGATCATTTTACTATAAACTGTACTGTTGGTAATTTTATTTATATATATATATATATATATATATATTGCTGGTATTTTTACTATTAAAAGTATTTTTATACTTTTATAGCGTTTTATTTGCTGGGTGGGGCACTATTTGCCCATAATTTGGACAACTAACAGGTGCTACCACCTTGGATCAGGGTGGACCTGAGAATAATAACAATTAAGAGGTGGTCCCAGGCTTCTCAAAACCTCCAATACCCTGGTCAGAGGTGTTGCTGCCAGATGTGGTTTATTGTCATAAGTATGATTCCTGCTGTATAGAACTCTCTTCCAGCTTCGTGCTTTCCAGTCAATTTTGCTCTTCAAAATTTTAAATGCAATGTTAATCATTATCTTCTGTCTTCTTAATTCTTGGTCTATCATTGTTCTTACTCCTTAATAAGGTTTATTTTTTCTCATATTCTTTCTCCTTCAGGAACTGCATATGTGGCTTTATTGCCTTCCTTGGAGTGAAATGATTAAAATAAAACCTAGAAAGAACTATAATATTTAGTGAACTTGAGAAGTCTAATTTCCTCAAAAAATGTTTTAAGAAAGATTTTTTATAAATGTCATCCAGCAATAAGACTGTTTGCTCAATGAATTCCAAGTACTTCCTATATAGAAACAACTAATTTTAAGGTTACCATCCTTTTTATCATTAATATGTTCTTTTCTCCACACTCTTGCCTCTTGAATAAATGGGACAGTCAGGCTTATTAAAATTATTTAAATCAAATTATTAAATTATTTATTAAACCACCACCATTTTATTTCAGCCTGCCCAGTTTATTAAAATTCCATGGCAACAAACAATGAATGTTGTGAAAAATTAATATTTATCAATCTTGATTGTGTAGTTGCAATATGTTCTGTTACTTTAGAAATCTCAACACATGATTTTCTATGTACCTATGCATACATTTTAATTATCTTTTAGGGGCCAATTGTCTCTCTTAAAAAGAAAAAGGACCCTAACTTTTGTTTATTAGATTTGTGGAAATTGAAAAACTCTTAATTAATAGCCCATTTTTTTGAGAGGTAAGAGTATCTTTTGCAAAGTCAGTGATACTCCTTAAAAGCATGATCTTCAAAAATGCAGCCAACTGACAATTTTAGGTATTATGTAGATACTTCACCTGTGAAATTGACCATTATTATTTGAAATTATTTTGACACATTAGAAAAAATACTTTTCTTAATTTGATTTGGTGTATTTTTCAAAGGATTTTAGTTAAATACTATTCACAGACCAACTGAACTACATTACATGATGTATTATAAGGTAAAAAAAAAAGAAAAGACTCTCTTTTCTCAGATTGTTTACAAGGACCTTCTTGTATGTTTGCTTTGTTTTCCTTTTGGGAGAAATGTGTATGCAATAAAGTCTTATTACATTTCAAACCATTGCTTGATTTTGGTAAAGTGAAATACAACTCTATTAAAAGCATTCCTAACAAAAAGATGTATTTCCTGTCAATTTTACAGACAAACACTGTGTGTGTTGTTAGCTTCAGCAGATGGTTAACTAAGAGTCAAGTTACCCAAGTAGCAACAATGAACAACAAACCTGCACATAAATAAAAGATCTTACAATCTCCTATTTGACATTATATATTACTTAGACATTTATACTACTGCTTATGCTAACGCCCCCCCTCCACTTTCAACCCCTTTGAAAGGCTTGTATAGTCTATGTATAGGGGATACTTTAATGCGTTTGGCAATATGGTATCATCATCATAAATTTTGGGAAATTTCTAAGGCAGAAACAGGCTCATTATTTTCTGTTGAATTTTTTCATTTAAAACTTCCTGTAAAAAAAAAAAATTTGACATTGCTAAATTGGTCCTGTAAGGATTTTTGGGAATCAGGGAAAAAGGGTAACATTCTAAGAAATTGATAGCTGTTTCAAGCATTGTATAATTCCTGTACTTTTTTCTTATCAAAGCTTTGGAATATTGTAAGTTCTTTGGTTTGTCTACTCAATTAATATATTGCTGAGCAGTGAAATCATATTATTACAGGATTAAAATATAATTATACATCAAATAGCCCTATTTTTTTGGTAGCACTTCTATTAATTCCTTACCACTGACATTTTTTCTTGATTTTCAGTGTAAAATTATATGGACAAAGTTTTTCTTGCTTTTTTTGGTTTTTTTTTGATTGATTGAATCGTTTTCTACAGCTTATCAACCATTTGCAGGTTATTTAAAGCCAGAAAATATTTTTAGATTGGAAGAATTTGTTTTTGAGATAATAATGGTTTATTGATACAGGTCTTACTAATTAACCTATAGATGGGGGGGGGAGAAGATGTGACTTTGTACTTTTCCCAAAGGAACATAAGTGAATATAATGAACTCAACTGAAATTGACACTCAGCTCTCTGATTAACAGTTTCAAGCCATTATCCATTACAGCACCTGCTATTGACAAGTGGTCACCCATCTAGGCACTGACCAGGCTCAACATTGCTTAACTTCGCTGATTGTACGAGAACCAGTGTTTCAATGTAATGTGCCTCTAAGCAAGTTTGTTTTTTAAAACCTTTGATAAAACTTTGCAAACTTTGATGTATTATTTATCATTTTTCCCTTCTAAGAGAAGTAATTAGTTTCTTAGTGCAAAAAGTAGTTAAAGCTAAACAAGGGAGAATTGTATTTGAAGCTGAAACTTTGTTTACTAATGTCAACTGAGCAAAAAACAGCCATGACTTTTTCTTCATTTTTTCATAATTGCCAGAATTTGCTTTGTTGCTATTTAATCATTACTGGGAATGAAAGTGTTGATAGAATTGTTTATAAATCCTACCTATGATATCACAAGTTCCATAAACAACCCATTAGAAATATTTTTCTAATTTTTACAAAGGACAAAAGAAGACACATTTGTGAATTTTAATTCTTAAAAATTTAATTTAGCATTGGTGTTCCTGTTTGGTTGTTTTTTAGGTTAATTTTATATTATAAAAATTTCCATAAAACCATTATATCCTCCAGGAACTACTTCAAGGTAAACTGTTTTGTAAACTTTGTATAAATAGTTTCCTGATTTATTTTAAGCTTGGGATTAAACTGCAGACCCCGTTCTTTGTTCATTTAAAAAATTACCCACCAAAAGCATATTTTAATTTTAAACTAAAAAGTTAAAATTTTTTCCGTTATTTTAGATTCTAGTTTTCATGTTTTTTTTTTAGCTTTTCTAGTAACAGACTCTTGGGCTACTACCATAGAGTGATGGTAAGTCAACAAGTCTTGCAAAGAATTAACAATGCTAATGAATTTGATCTTCACTAGATGCTTCAGTACTGTCACTTTCTGCCAGACTATGTCAAGCTTAGTCTTTTTTATGTGCCCATGGCTCTCCACATGTTCCTATCTTTTATAACTTTAAGTAATACTTATCTCTTTACTATCCTTCCAAGACTTTGTCTTGCAATTTCATTAGGTCAGTTACTTATTATTGTTCTTTGCCCTTCTTGTCTCTCCTGTGAGTGTTAGATTTTCCAAACCTTTTTCTTATTATGCGTTCTAGAAATTTTAAATGTCTCTTTTTGACTCTAAGTACAAGTGTTGTTTTTGTTTCTATTCTCCTTAAAACTTCCTCATTTTTTATGTGTTCTATCCATAGTATTCTTAATATCTTTCTGCAGAATTACATCTATTGCGGGCATATGTTGATCAAGTGTTTAGGTGGAAAACACGTGTCTCTTGGTGTATCTATCCCACAACAAAAATGGTGTACTTTGTATGTGAGATCAGGTAATAAAATACTATGTTTAGCTTTTAGAAGGCGCCTTTTACTATTCCAATGTGCTTTTGAATTTGTGTTTCATTTTCCGTTGTCTGTTATAACAATTCCTAGATAGATAAATTTCTGTAGTTCCTTGATACTGACGTCTCTAATTTATACTTCACATTATGGGCTTTTCTTCTTGCTAACGACTATACATTCTGTCACTAATTGATGGTCAGTCCCTTCTTCCTTCTTTCTTTTACTACCATGGCTCTGAGTTCTTGCAGTTTCTTTTGTCTACTATTAACATGGTATCATTTTTGGATCTCTAAAATTATTAACTTTATTTTTTTTTTTTTATTAATGCTATAAAAAAATCTACTTAAGGCACGGTTTCTTTTGTTTGTTTATATTGATGTTAGTTTTCTTCAAGTGTTTATAAAAAAAACTGTTTAAAACTTTATTTTCAGTGATATGCGATTATCTAAGAAAGCTGCATTGAAAGTTATGATGAGGGAAAAAGTTTGACTGATTCAAGTAACTTGCATATGACCTCAAGGCTGAGCAGGTACTATGCCTCCCATGACCAATGGCTGTCTGATAAATTAAAGTCTTCCATAAAACTTGATGAAACACTTATATATACATAATGCTGATCACAATAGATTTATACACTTTATTTTTAGAATAAAGTGTTGACACATTGACATATATATGAATCATATACAAAGGTGTATCAATATACATACTTTGATATAGAGTTAATAAATTTTCTCTGTATAATTTTTGATTTAATATTCACCATTGAATTAAGTGCATTGGTAACAAAGAAGATTATGTTAAAAATATGTGTTGTGTAAAATAAATGCTTTCTTAATTATTAGGCTATGAACTTAATAAATGCTTTCTTAATTATTAGGCTATGAACTTAATAAATGCTTTCTTAATTATTAGGCTATGAACTTAATAAATGCTTTCTTAATTATTAGGCTATGAACTTAATAAATGCTTTCTTAATTATTAGGCTATGAACTTAATAAATGCTTTCTTAATTATTAGGCTATGAACTTAATAAATGCTTTCTTAATTATTAGGCTATGAACTTAATAAATGCTTTCTTAATTATTAGGCTATGAACTTATCAGTTTTCAAGCACCAATTACTTTAATCTTTTTGTTGTTGTTTTGTTTTAATAAAGATTTGGTTAAGATTAGATTTACAAAAGACTTGATTTACTAATAATAATTTTCAAGAACTGTTGAATACATGAATACTAGAAGAGCACTCATGAAAAATAAGATTTTTTCAGGTGTGAATTGACATTTCTGCTTAAGATCAATTTCATTCCCTGGCTCTCTGCCTATGATCAGTGTAGTATCTGTGCACTCTTCATAGAATCAGTGTCTCATTCCTGGCCTTCTGCCTATAATCAATATAGTATCTGTGCACTCTACTGCTTAACTTAATATTTGCAAATTAATTTTATCATGCTGAAGAATGGCTTTGGGGATATGTCACTTGGCTGCTCACCGCCATATCACATCTTTAAATCAGGCAAAGATACAGATGTTCATTTTTGGTTATCTGATTTAGCATAGAATTTATAGATAGCAACAAAAAATGTACAGAAAAAACATTTTGTTTATCATTATAATAAATGTTGATATATTGGCAGCTGCTACTTTCTTTTTATGTTTTTTTTTCTCATTACCGAAAGTTTTTGTTAGAGTTTCTTACTCAAGAAGAATTTACTGATATTATAATTGGCAAAAACTTATTGGAGAAGTCAACAAATGATGGCCATATTTATGTTAATTTTCAGTTGCATTGTACTTGTAAATGATTACAAATTTCATGTTGCCTTGCCTTTTCTTGTTTTTCTTTCAACCAGTTTTGTAAATGACAGGTTGATTTTGGCATTGATTGGAATTTCTATCTAGATTTTGAGTCTATACACACTTCATGCAATTAAAGCTATTGTTACCATTTTGTTTTACAATTCAAAACAATTATGATGTTTAAGTCATTAGAACTGAAAATATCTCAAGAAAGCTAACATGAGACAAAATAAATAAATAAACAGTCTTGTTGTTATGGTAATACCGATTTGAACAAGTCTTAGTTACCATAATCATTGGACTATCTCATTATCCTAAGAAATGCGGGAGGTCAGGAATAGGACTGATAAATATGTAAAATCACATTGTATCTTATAAAGGGCATTCCAATAACTTGGACCAATTTTAAATGTGAATTTAGTTTAAGCATTTAATGATGTTTTTCTTTTAGATTTAACAACTTAGTCTTTGGCAATTTCAACCATGGAAATATTAACAATAAAACAACGTGTTACAGTTATCAAAGCTTATTACAAAAATGGATGTTCAAACAGAAATGCATTTTGCACACTTTGTAATTTTTTTGGTCAACATAATCGTCTAAGTGAGAGTGCAGTTGGAAACAGTGTAACATTGTTGTGGAGATGTTCAATTCCTGCGTGCGGTGACGAATAGAAGTGTCTGGATTTTCAGTCACATCCTCGTTCACTGCAACAATGGTTTTAGCTGAACGGCGTAAATGAGCGGGCAATGGTGTTTTCACATCTGCCACTGACCCAGTTTGTTTGAATTTATGAACAATTTTTCCAATTGCACTCTTGAAACTAACACGTTGTTCGATTGTTAATCTTTCCATGGTTGAGATTGCAAAAGACTTAAGTTGTTAAATTTGAAAGAAAAAGAAAAAAATTATGAGATATTTAAAATAAATTCATATTTAAAATTGATCCAAGTTATTGGAACACCCTTTCTTAGTGAAAGACTAAAATGTCAAGTGCATTTTCCCTTCAGTTTCACAGAATGAAGAAAATGTATAGATTTTTTTTAATGGCTTTGAATGGAATTAAAAAAAAAAAAACGTTCTAGATTTTTATTTTGGTCCATGCCATTAGTTGAAAAATTAATTACAATTCTACTGACTTAAATTTTAAATTAAAAAGTCTAGAAATGTGCTATTTTAAAATTTTATTAATTTTTCTTTTAATGTATAATTTATTGCTTTTGATATTTAACCCCTAATATTGTTTATATTTGAAGATGATCAGAATACAAAATGATCAGAATTTTGTATACAATAATTTTAATTCAAAAGTTAATAACCTCCGAGCAACTGACTTTTCCCAAAATGAATTTGGCAATTTTTCTTTAATAATTTGCTCTTTTGATTGCAGAAAATAAACAATCTAGGAAGATTGTTTAAATAATCTTTGATTGTGACATTCTTTGTGGCAAAAGAAAAAGTCACTTACTGAGGAAAAGAGCATATGTGTTCTGTACAATATATCAAAGACAAAATAACCAAAAGAAAAACTAGTCAGTTGCAGCTGTGGTCATAAATGCATCTTGGATATGCTAATATGTGTCCTTTCTTACTTGTTGACCAATGAAAAATTGTTCTGTTGATAACAGCAGTTGATTTTCTCAAATTGGGGGAATTTGTTATATTTTTTCTACCTCGTCCATTGACATGCATGGTGATTTCTTACCGTTTATATTTATTGGAATTTGTGACATTGGACCTGCGAATTGTGATTTTGATATTTCTTTCTACTCCTGGATCTTTGAGTTTGGACTTGCAATTTGTTTATTTCAATGTGGAATATCAATTATTTGAACATATTGTTTGCAAGGAAAGAAGCAAGAGTTTAAAAAATGCATTGTTTTGTCAATAAATGAAACAAAATGTTGTGGTGTTTTTATAATGTCCTACTGTAAATATCCAGAGTTTGGAAGTTAAAACTACATGAAATACTGCAACATTTTCTTATTACCATCATAATAATTAAATTCTAATTTTGGATGAAAACTTCATGTTGAAAGTTTTTGACTAACATTATTTTTGCTTAGATTTTTTTAATGGTTGTTGCCTTTGGTGTTTTTATAGCTTGAAGTGACAGCAGCTATTTCATTTTTTTGCACTAAAAGTACTCCTCCCATTCAGAGGAAGGCTATTTGATATGGTTTGTGCTTGTACAAACTGTTATCTACATCAATTTTACATTTTTTTTATTATTATTATTATGTTTTTAACTATCTTCCAGCCCAAAGTCTTCCACTGTCCTGTGTCTATTTATCAAGATAAACACTATAAATCTGTGGCATTGTGCATGAACTTGTTTGTTCACAAGCATATGCACATTTTCTCTATCATTGTTAAAGTCCCCAGTAAGAATCTGAACATGTTTTTTGTATTATCAAGCTTCATCATCACTAAAAATCAGCATTGGAACAAAGTGCTCTCAGAGTAGAAAAGGTTTCCTACATTCTTGACTGAAGCATTTTGAAATCAGTTGCACATATCAATTTCTTGTTAATAGATAACAAAATCACAAAGATATTAAAGATTTTCAAATATATTGCCTCTTGCAGTAAAATAGACTAGAATACGAGAATCAATATTCTAAAATGTCAACTGAGTACTCATTTTTATAATTGTTATAAAATTAAAAAGATGCAAATCATTTTTTGCATTTTATGGAGCAAACTTTGGGAGAGAGATGATTGGAAAATTTTGAATGAAATATCTAAAAGAAATGTTACAATATATTTGTAGGATGAGTAAAACAACAACAATATTGTATTCTTGTTTATTTAACATGCAATATTAATAAATGGAATGTTTTAATTTAACAGTAAATTCATAAATACTAATGAAATACAATTTTTCTTAGAAATTCTTTTTGAATAATTTATACAAAATTGCTTTCTCCTACTATAGTAATAATATCGTTGTGCTAATATATACTCCGTATAGGATATATATATATATCATAGCCAAGGTACCTGGTATTGCCTGGGTGTACATGTTTGCAATTGTATAATCACACCCATGCCTGTATACCTGCATTCAACTGTCTAGAAATATCTGCCTGTGTCTCCAGTTGCATGCATTATCCGTTGGTATACTAAGTTACTCCCTCTCTCCTCATCTTTTTTTCGGTATGTACTTTTTATTAAGTGTTTGAATGTTAATAAAGGAATTCCATCAATAAAACATGTGTGGTCATTGCTCGGGGTTAAATTGTTTGAGTGTTTTAGATATTCAGTAAATTTCCTATGACCATAATAATTTTCAAATAGTATGACATTGTTTGCAAATCTAATAATCAAACAAAAACAGGAATGAAGCATCAAAGATTGATTCAACTGCAAGCACAAACACATGAATGCCCCCTCCTTCTTCGCACATTTACTGTAAAGCTGGGGTTAATAAGAGATTCTTTGGTTTTTTTGGGCCTTTTAACATTTCAATAATCCTCCTCAAACAATCTTTTCACCAATGGTTGTTTGAAAGCCAATTTAGGACCGAATCATATGAAGGAACTATTGGCGAAATGGCAAAAGACAATTTTGAACTTAATTTCTCCACTTAACTGAAATATTCACATAAGAAAATTTCTATGTCATATGTGATTTAAATGGAGTTATGGCTGAAAAACAGGCTTTTTGAACAGTTTTTGTAGTTTTTCATTATATGTTGAGAGGCAAGTAGTATTATTTCTTGCATAATGACAAAATCTTTTGCGACATGTTTGAAGAAAATCGGATAAAAATGAGGAAGTTATTCAAGTTTTTATTTTAAGTAGTAAGAAAAACCAAATTTTTTCACAATTTTTTGTGTGAAGACAATGTCGCAGGAAAATTATCAAGCAATCTCTATAAATATTGTAACATAGCATTAAGTGCAAAGAACATCAGCTCAAGAAGTGAAAATACTGTTCGCATTTAACTTTGACTTGGTTTTTGAAAAAAGTCTTATCCACCTTCAGTTGAATCGATTTTTCAGAAAATTTGAGAATTTTTTGGTTGTAGGGGTTTATCCGTCAATGTGGCATGAACTAAATACTTCAATAAATAGAAATATTTTATATCATTAACTTTATTAATCTACTTTTTGTATGAATGAATCATTGTAACATAAATTGAACTACACTACATATTTGATTTAAAAGAACTGATCTGATGTGCAAATTTTTGGGATAACAACTGAGACATGACTCTACTTATTGAATTATTTAGTTCAATACAACAACAAAATTCACAAACTGCCATATTAGTAATAAATGCACTCTCATAAATTTAAAAAAAAAAAAAATTCAACATTAATATTGTGACTGCATGACCCAAAAGTTTGTATCCGTTATCAATAAGAACATATTTCGATTCGCATTATATTTTTTCATATAAGATGCTATGTGAATTTTACAAAAACAAAATAATTTCCATGCCTGAAGATGTACAGTCAAAAGGACTTGAGCATTAAAGAAAGAACTTATACAGGTTATAATTTTTTAAAAAGAAGGATCATAACATTCATCAAGTGATTTGTAGTTTAATGAACCTTTAAAATTTTCTCAGCGAAGGGATTTCGCCATTTTATATCAGTAACTTTACTAATCTACTTTTTGTATGGATGATTCATTATAATATAAATTGAACTGCACCACATATTTGATATATATATATGCATATATATATTTATATAAGCATATATATATATGTGTATATATATTTGCATATATATATATGAATATGTATACATGTGTG
>CAXIWW010000218.1:50000-65000 GCA_964036315.1 Acanthosepion esculentum
GTTCTAAAACTCATTCCTGAATTGTAAGCATTCACAATTCATTGTTTTAAATCTACATATAACTCTTTCACCTTTGCCATGTTGTTGATACTTGGCTTGAAGTAAACAATGCGGATGTTAGAGTAAATTTAATTTCTTTTAAAAATTCACAACTCCCAAATATAACCTGATAGATAACCTCATCTTAACATTATATAAATATTATCTATTTTATAAATTTCATAAATAAATAGAATAATTTTCTGCTATATGGATAATTTTGTCCTTGCCAATTTTTATAATGTTATTTTTATAACTGAGTTTAATTATAAGTTTCTTAAATGGGTTATGAGCATTTATTCCACGTCAAAGAATATATTTTATGTTTTATATGAAAAAAAAGTCATCTATTTAAATAATTGAAAAGTGGATTATATTATTTTAAATTGACTGTACTATGTGAATAATTTTGTTCCTCACTGTACATAGAATTCTTTAAGGAAATGGCTTTAAGAAGAACACTACTAAAGCCAACTGTGGGACTAAGATATAATAAATGACATCTTCATATTCTGACCTGATCTTGTGCAGGTACATTGTGTGACAATGTCAGCTCAAGAAGACCTTCAATACAGTTCACAGTGCAAAAGGAAAAACAAAGCATAAATATTCTTGGATGTGTTAATAACTTTCGCAGCCTGGGTTCAAGACTTTTATGCAATGAACATAATGCTTAATGTAAACAGTTCCTTCTCTTGCACTTCTCGCTTGTGGAAATCTCTCCTGGCCTCTTGCTTTCCAGTTAACTTTGATCATCAAAAATTTAAATGCAATGTCAGTTATCTTTTGTCATCTTAATTCCTGATCTTTCTCGGTCTCTCTTCTTAATAATGTTTTCTTTTTCTCATATTCTTTCACACTTAGTAACCCTTTGCATCTTAGTGGCCTCAGTGCCTTGCATGGGGTGAAATGATTAAAAAGAAAACAACAAAAAATTGAAGATGGCCATTGACATTGCATTTAACGTTTTGAAGAATGTTAGTAGCAGGGCAGCAAGAAACTGGAAGAGTTCTACAAGTGAGAGAAGGAACTATAAGAATAGAACTTACAGTTAAAACCTGAAGCACTCAGATTTATGTTTAATATCAGAGCTAAGTGTTATACAAAATGAACACAATAGATATTGCTTTGAAAGTATTAGATCAATTTCGATGCCTTTCCTTAGTACCAGGAAGCTGACTGATTGAAGGATTTTCTAACAATACAATTTAGTAGATTTTCCTGATAATTTTATATAAAACAATCAGTAATTTGTTAATTTAGTTCATGAAACATTCCTCTTGGTTTCAAACGCAAATATTAATCTTTTTGTATCTCATCAGTTGCTCTGTGAATGGGATCCATTGCCAAAAGAAAAATGTAGTGAAATAACTTAAAATGATGTTTTTTGTTTTAGTATTCTAGTTGTTTTCAATAATTCTGTCACACAGATGCTTTCAAATCTTCCCTGATCCCCCGCCTTGTCTCCAGTCTTTTTACCTCAACCCTTTGGTGCACAAAACAAACAAACAAACATGACACTTGATTGCCATGACAACAGGTTCATTGCTTCTTGGGCAATTGTTAGTCCTTCATGAAAATGAAGAGGCAGAAAATGATAATTTTTCTAGGAGCAGCAAGTCAATCCTATCAAGTAAGCACTTGTGCTGACTGATATGCTTACATTCTCAGGACAATGGCTTTGTAGTCTATTTGTGGCCAAAGAAGAAGAAATGATGGGTATAAAAAGAATCGCACCTTTTCAAATTAAGGACCGTGTAAACACATACCCACTTTACTTATTTTGTTATTGGTATTAATTCTCTTCCGTGTTTCATCATATCACCTTTCAAATTCCCAGTTTTATTTTTTATCTGATTGAAATTCTAGATGGATGATAAATGAGTGCTTATTTGTTTTTACTTTTTGTCAACCTTTTCAGATCACATGCTTTTTGTTTTATACTACATTGTAAGCAAGATATCCCAAGCTTGGGAAGAGTAGATATTAATAATAATAATAATAATAATAGGCTTGATATTGTGAACATTCAAAGCCCTTCTTGTGATGGAATAGTTTTTTTTTTCTAATGAAATGAGTGTCTTGCATTGAATTTTGAATGATTTTATACTTCATTTTTTTCCTCCCAGTACTTGATCTCTGTTTATTGCACGAGAAGGTAAGAAATGAGGAGTTAATGATGAAAAGTATTTGACACAATATTTTTCTATTTAATCCAATGCTAAGTTTATGTAGAAAGACATAGTTTAAATTTCTGGGACACAATGAGGAAAGAAGGCCTGGAAACTCTAACACTCACTGGGCATGTTAAAGACAAGAGAAAGAAGAAGAAACAGTGAATAATCTTAACAAATATAATGTGAATTGATCACAGTACAAGGATAAAGTGGGATAGTAAAGGTTAAAAGTTACCTAGAATAATAAAAAGCAGGAAGTTGTGGTGAGCCATGATCATTCATGTTGTGAAGAGACATGACACATAAAAGAACAAGATATAGTTTTCATATTTTAAAATAATAGATGAAAAGTGACTAGATTTCCTATATTCTTCTATGTGCTTTGTCCCATCAGGACGTGGGTGATCATGGCTATCCACAACTTCCTATCCTTTGTAACTCTTAGTACAGTCTGTCTTATTACTATATCTCTTAATCCCTGTTCTGTTAGACATTTAGACAAGCTTCTTAGGTAGGTTACATGCTGCTTTCGTCTCTTTTGTAGCTCTTAGTAAATTTTGTCTTTTTGTTATTTCTCATAAACCCTGTTCTATCATCCATTTACTAAAGCTTGTTAGGTAGATTACATGCTGCTTTCTACTGTTCCTCTTTTCTCCCATATGTCCTGTGAGTGTCAAATTTCTACGCTCTCTTTCCTCATTATGTACACTAGAAATTTCAACTATCTCTTTCTGATTCCAAAGGTAAGTGTCCTTTTCGTTTCCATTTTCTCTACGGCTTTGTTGTTGCTCACATGTTCAGTCTATGGCATTCTCAGCATCCTTTTGTAGAACCACATTTCTGTTGCCTCAAGTCTCTTCATCTGTGATTGTCCAGCATTTATTGCCATATAGAAGGACCAATATTACATAACACTTCAGTGCTCTTCTTTGTTTTTTGTACTTGTTTAATTTTGGTGTCTCCAATTTGTAATTCACATGTTGGGTTGTTCCATTTTGTTGACAACCATACATTCTATGTTCTTACATTTGATGTTTAGTCCTTTCTTCTCATTTTCCTTCTCTAAGAATTCCTGTAATTTCCTTTTTTTCTACTGCTATCCATACTGTGTCATCTGCATATTTCAGATTGCATCTACCAATAATGAATCCTTGTAGTACTTCTAATTCTTTCAGGATTTCATCATTGTAAAGATTGAATGAGTCTGGTGAGAAGAGACATTCTTGTCTTCTGTTCCATTCTATTTTGTGTATTGACTGAATTATTTTTCAATTCATATGTAGGTGGTTTGCTCCCAGCATAAATTCTGGATTATTTTAATATCCTTCCAAAATAAATCAAGCTTACCTAGCAGTTCAAACAGTTCTTTGTGAGGTACTTTATCAACCACTTTTGTATGATCTATAAAATAGAGGTATACATACTTTTGCATTTGTATTGCTCTCTCTGATAGCATTCCCATTTATTGTCTTTATGTCTTTAACAAAACTGCACTGTTCTTGTCTGATTTTTGGTCTAATTTTGCTATGCATTTTATTCATCCGAATTTGGATGTGACTTATTAGGTTGATATGTATTACATAAGTATTATTTACAAAAAAAATCTAACAAAAATCTTGAGTTACTTGCCCTTAGTTACCTGCCCTTGATCTCTGGTTTAGATAAAAAGTGTAATTACTTTTCAAAGATAATGAACCATTTCTGGGACCATCTTTGTAAACCTACAGCAAAGGAAGACATACAGAAAAGATCAGTAATTAAATTAAAGTATCTTTTTTGTTCTAGATTCTGAAAACTTTTATCAGTATCTTTTTATCATTTTTTTTTTTTTTTTAATTTGACTTATGCAAGAATTTGCCTTGTGTATTTGACTTTTTACTTATTTTTTATCAAAAAATGAGGGAGGGCACATATTTTTCTTTAACAAAATTTTTTGGATATTAAGGCCAGTAGATGGAAATAAATATACTGCTTAAAATAAAACCTTCACTCCTAACTCATGTCATGCACTGTGTCTCTGTCCTCTTGGCAACTCTAATCATGCACTGGTGTCTGTATACATATATGTATCTCTTTCCACTCTCCCATCAGTCATGAACATCCTATTAACAGAATATCTTTCTGTTATCAATGTGCTGATTGGGACTCATTCCATGACTTTCTTCAAAATGTCTCTTGGAATTATATTTTTTTAATTGTTCTTTTCATAAATGTGCTACTGAGGTCTCTTCCTGGGTGAAAGCTGGTATCAAAGCTTTCATTACAGCAAGGAAATACCAAGTGAAACCACGATCATCTCCTTGGTTCTCTCCTGCCTACTTGGCCACTATAGCTCAGAGGAATCACTTTTCCCACTTATAACAGAGTGACAGGTCTGATTGTAACAGATGTCTCTTTGTCATTGCTTGTAATGAGTGCAAACATGTTCTCAAAGAAGTGAAGTCACTGTTTGCTGATAGAATGAGACAATGCAGAGACTCTCACAAGTTTAGGTTCTAGAGATTACTGGTGGCTCTGTTAGAGTATGCTGAACAATACCAAGTTCTTAGTCCCTTTTCTTTTCAATCACTTTGAAGTACTGACATCTACTGAAGATAAGGTAGAGTGCATTGCTCAGAAGTTTTCTTCCAACTCCACTCTTGACTCATCTGCTTGATTCCTCCCCTAGAACATAGGCTCTACTGAATAATATGTGCGCAGCCCCATCACTGGCTTCAGACATCATTTCTAAATTGGATCTCCTAGCTTCATTCCTTTCCAAACTTTGCAACAAATGCTTCCTGTTTTATATCTTGTTGGAAGTCTTCCTCTGTAGTTCCTGTTTTTAAGAACTCTAGAGAACCCACTGCCCCCTATAATTAACTCCCTATTAGTCTCTTACCTCTTTTCAGTACTTGAGGTTCTAATCAATGCTGAAATGGTTAAGCATCTTACTTTGCATGATCTGCTTTTGAACAAACAATATGGCTTCCATTTCACCAGGTCTACCACTAATGTATTAACAGACATCACAGAATTTGTCTAGCAAGCTCTAGACAAGAATGGCAAAGCTTTGGCTGTGGCTCAAGATATCTTGAAGGCGTTTGACAGAGTTTGGCATGTTGGCCTGTATAAGCTAGAAGACAATGGTATCACAGAATGAATATTTGAATTAATCCAATCTTTCCTAATGAAGGTCATGTTGATGGGCTCACTTCTAGATCTTTTCATACTAAACCTGGGCACCCACAGGCTTCTATCCTGGGACCTACACTGTTTCTGATCTTCATTAATGACTTTTTTGATCTCATCAGTTCCCAACTAGTACTTATGCAGATGGCAATTATTTACTCTTATCTTAGTAGGAAGTCCAACTGATCTGACAAAACAAACATGGCAACTGCTCTTAAAAAGGATCTCCAATCAATGGTTAACTGGGGCAATAAATGGCTTGTAAATTTTAACACCTCCAAAACAAAACTGTTTTCATTTAATCACCACAGAGAACCTTTTCTGTCTGCCATCCGCATGGCTGATGCTAAACTCCAGGAAAACAATATAATATGCCTTCTCGGCCTCATGTTTTTCACTGACATGAAATGGAATGACTATATTGAATCTGAGTCTGTGATATATATATATATATATAAAAGCTGGCATCTTGTATTTGAGGATACCTGTCTACTAGGGCAGCTAGCCAATCCCTGATTCAGATGCTTGCTCAGTCACATTTGTGTTTGTTCAACACCCACAGAGCTCACCTGTGGTTTATACTGGAACTATGCTGAACAGACATTAGTTACAGTTTCTGGGAGAGAGAGAGAGAGAGAGAGAGAACGTTATCTAGTATGATCAACAATCTGAACAAGGCCATCACATTCAAGCCCTCAGTCATGATGACTTATGACTTTGTGTTAGCACCGCTATCGACAGTCCCCCAAGTGTTTTACCTACCCAATGTTACTCATAAGGCTTAGGTCAACCCCTGGCATGGTTTTCAGGCACTTTCCAAAGGTGTTTGTTGCACGCTGGGATTGTCCCCCTCTAGACTGATAACATCAGGAAGTTTCGTTCCTGACAAATCAACAGTGGTGAGATTCGAACCCAGGTCTCATGGTCAGAAAGCAAATGTTCTAACCACCTGGCCACATACCCATATATTATATATATATATATATATATATATATATATATATATATATATAATATACACACACACACACACAGGAAAGTTATTTAACTGTAAATATTAATTTTTGATGGTGTTTCCCAGACTTTGAAGTTTCTTGGAATTATCTATTCTTCAAGGGGTCTGTTTGAATAAGTTTATAAGATGATTCAAACAACAGACTCCTTTGAAGAATGAAGAATTCCAAGAAACTTCAAAGTTGAGAAAGCAACATCAAAAATTTATATTTACTGTTAAGTAACTTTCCTGTATTTAATATTTTTAATTCTCTATTTTTAACATTAATATTATTTTAAAATTTTAAATATTGAGCGCTATATGATAATATCTGCTTTACTTTTGAACTTTTAGATTCTTAAATCTTTATATATATTCAAACTGGTATTATATTATTGTTGAATAACCTTGCATGCTTCTTCAAGTTTATGTTTTCATATCCAGTGTAAAAGTGCTCTGAGGTATGTAAATATATTCACAACATCATTTTTCTGCGGGGAAAATATTTTGCCAAGTAAACAGTGTTATTGAGTTCTTGGTTCAGTAATTGGTAGATATTAGTGTTTGTGAGAAATATTTTATGAGTTAAATAGCAAAACTTATGCTTTCTTTTCTCTGAAACAGGTAAATATGGACGTGTCACGATTATTTTAGATGATATTTTTCTGCTGATGTTCTTATTTTGAACAAAACTGAGAATCAGCTGCTATAGCTGGCATTATACGCCTTTTTTTTTTCTTTTTTAACAAAGAACAACAGGCATGCATTATACAATAACTAGCAGTGTACCCATAAAAAAGAAAGAACAGAATTATTCCTGCATGAACTGATATGTCTCCCAAAATATTTATGTAATTCCCCTAATGACCAGTATTTACATTAGTCGGACTATTGTCCTCATCTTTGTCGCCATATTTGTCACAACGTTTCGGCCGTTGTACGCTCCGGCCTTCTTCAGGTGGTTGGAATTTCGAACCGAACCCTTTATTTCGATCACTGGGGTAGACTGTTCTAGTTCCACGAGCCATGTTAACTGATAACTGATAACTGACATCCATCAAAAACATGGCTCGTGGAACTAGAACAGTCTACCCCAGTGATCGAAATAAAGGGTTCGGTTCGAAATTCCAACCACCTGAAGAAGGCCGGAGCGTACAACGGCCGAAACGTTGTGACAAATATGGCGACAAAGATGAGGACAATAGTCCGACTAATGTAAATACTGTACATAATACCTCATCTCAGAAATATAGACAGACTCCCCTAATGACATTTCTTCCTAGGATTAGTGTTGTGTCTGTGCACCCTTCAAAAATGTTATCTACAAAACAATATATAGGGATACATACATTGTCTTTTATAAAAGGGAGTGAAAATTATTAGCTCCACTAAGAAGGGATTTAGGAAAAAATTCTACTTTTTGGCCAAATTGTATGAAGTGGGTTAGACTAAGAACTAAAGTCTTAACTGACATTATTTCTTCTGTTTTACTATTTATGAGGGCAAATCAAAAACTCTGAAGCTTGATATCATTATTAACAGAATTTTGATCTTAAATGTTCACTGTATAATATAATTGAGAAGTATTGGGTTAAAGGCATTGATAAAATAAGATTGATTATTTTTTTTTTTTGTTTTTTTACAGTTTATCAACCCTCTGTGGGTTATTCAGCACTGAAAAAATATTTTGTTTTTTTAGTGCATTAAATGATTTTTCCAGATACAAGTCCTTTCATTTAACTCATAGTGGGGGATGGATTCATACCTTTCCCAAGGATATTTGTGAATAAATGAACATAATGAACCTGACTGGAATTGAAACTCAGATCTCCAATTTCTTGTTCCAAGCTGGTATCCATTACACCACCTACACATCCTGACAAAGAAGAAGAGTGTGCTTAAAGAACAAGAATTCATTCTGTGAAATAACTGCTTTCTTTTCATCATGAGGCTAAAGGTTTATTTATGTACCTATGTATCTACTCTCTTCATATCTATCAAAATAGAATCAGTTTAAATGCAGAAAAGACTTGATTAGAAGCTTCTTGGCAAAGTTTTTGGGAGCCACTATTACTATGAACACTCACTTTAAGAATGGTATTTATAGAAAGTAATGCTTGGTTGGTTGTTCTATCATAACTCATATCTTGTTCATTTGGAAGAAAAAAAGGATTATGAATTTAGGGAATTTGTTGTATCCTTAAAGAAGGTTAAAACATACAAAGGTGGTACTCGAGTGAAAGGAACAGCAACACAGGTGTAGATGAAAGAAAGAGAGGTTTATTGTAAAAGAGAATACACTACTGAAATTCATTTTTCGTTTCAACCTTTGGAAGTAAAGTCTGATGATCTGCGGTTCTTTAAAAGGGCTGTGGTGAAATAATTTATTACATGGACCTTAAAGTGGTCTGTTTTTATTTAAGTTATTAGCTCTGATTTACATTGAGGTCTCTGGATTTTATCCTCCTTGGGTCTACTCATATGGATTACCTAGTTTTTCGTAAACTAAATATATATAATATATATATATATATTATTATTATCCACAGACAGACTGTTTTGCTGTATCACAACTCATCAGTGTGGTTAGACATCTGGTTGCCTCTAGCTAGGATCCAAACCCGACTGAAGTGGTGTCACTCGGGGATTAGGGATGAAGGTGAATTTAAACGTATTTTTTTTTAGATAAACACACAGTAACTGAGACAACTTGATTCAATTTACCGAAGAGTCTTGCATTATTAGCCGTAATAGTCACTGTTTACAAACCTACACTTCGTCCACAGAGAGCTCAAGGGAAATAAATTTTTCAAAGCATATATATTCACTACTGTTTAAAAGTTGGAAGCCACCTCTGGTAATTTTTTAAATTGAGCCCCAAAATAGTTGTTTTGTACTTTAAATAGGATAAAATTATTGTACATGATTTTTTATTAGAAATTTTATTATGACAAAAAGAAAACAGCATTTTATGATTAAATTTTGCTCTCGTCAAAATGTCCGCCTTTAGCTTTGATTTCTGCCGCACAAATTTTTGGCATTCTTTGCAAAAGTTTCTCAAAGTAGAAGTTTGATAATTGATTCCATTCTTTTTTCAATGACTCTAAGAGCTCTCCATTTTTTTTTTTTTTTTTTTTTTTTTTTTTTCACTCTTCTGTCACATTCATCCCATGCTAATTCTGGGGTATACTCAATTTTTTAACTGTAGTGTGTGTGTATGTATATATATATATATATATATATATATATATATATATATTAATGTCTCTAAGTTAATGATAAATTTACTGTATTTTTATTTCATTTTTATTGCTTTGTTTTCATATTTATTGAGCACATACAAAGAATATTAAAATTAAAAGCTTGGGAGTGTCATTTCTGTGCAACTATTTTTTCTCTTTTGTACCCCCCTTTTTTAAAAAAGTCACTGAAAGAAATGTTTATTAAACTTAGCCATAAAAAATACCATGATAATTAATAGATAAAAAAATCAGGGAATCATATTGTATAAGGATCTGGATTCTACTTTGTAAGCACAAAGATCAGCTTTTGATCTAAAAGCACAGTCATCATGTTTCTGAATATGTACTAAAATTTTTATGAGTCTCAATTTTAAAAGAAGGCATTGAATTGATTCATATGCTTGCCAACTCTTAAAATTTTTAATTTGGTCTTAAAGCTGACTTCTATGGGATTAAATAAGAAGTTTTTAGATAAGATTAAGTTGAATTTTAAGTGAACTTTATAAAAAAAAAACAAAGCAACAAAGTAAATTTTATAAGCCAAATAAGCAACTATTGTTCAAGAGACTATATTACTCTTTCATTCATAGTGCAATTCTCTAAAGTCCTTAAGATCTTGAAATATCACTGTTTTAGCAGCAAGTGTCATGTTGCCTTGTGTCATAAGGCTTGTCTTTACTAATACTGTACTTAATGAGAGACAGTTTCATATTGGTCGTTCTATTGCCACATATCTTTTTCATTTGGAAGAAGAAGAAAAAAAGATTATGAATTTAGGGAATCATAATGAAAAGGCTTTTTTTTCTCTTAATAGACCAAAATGATCAAGATTCTTCCTCTTTATGACTTTATTGAAATAATCAATCATTTCTATTCATTACTCCTCAGTTGCTCGGCTAAAAGTGAATTAAGAGGTAATGATTAAATTAGAAGCTATTTATTCTGGATAGTGGTAAGTAAACTTGCTATGAAATAAATTGATTGCAAAAGACAGAGAAATAGATAACATATATTAAAAGAGAGGCTCTTGCTGATTTGGAGCATTGATATAAAGATTGCATTAGAGAATTCTGTTGAGGAATCCATTTTTGCCAAGATCCAACCTTCATGAAAAATGTCCTTTGCATTTTAATACAAACTACAAATGGAACATTTTTAACAGCAGTTTTAAAGTCAAGATAGAAGGCATCTTATTTTGAATTATATATTTTGAGTTATAACATTTCAAAAGCAAGTAGTTATTCTTGTTTTTGCTGCGAGACAGTCTTACCTTTTTATGATATATTTGGGTGAATGAGTAATTTTAAAGAGGTTGAAAGCTATTTCATGAAAAATTTTGATGATTAATATCTGATGAATCAATCAACAAAAAGTAAGTGCACACATACACACATATATATATATATATATATATATATATATATATATTTGTGTATCTGTATGTGTTTATCCAGTGTATATGTATATACAAATACAGATATAATTATATATATATATATATATATATATATATATATATATATATATATATATATATATACCTTTATGCATGTATATATTTATATAGAGATAAATATTTGTGTTTATATAGTTCAAGATTGTGTGTGTGTGTATATATATATATATATACACACACACACACACACACACACACACAAACCTAGATGTGTGTGTGGTGAGGTAACAGAAATCCTTAGAGATGAATACTGAGATGCAACTGATAAAAAAATAAAAACTGAATGTGCACGTTGAAGTTTTCATTCCAGAGGGAACCAGGGGTAAGAAATGATGTGGAAGAATATTTTAACAAATTCTTTACAGAACTGACTCTATCCATTTCAATTTAATTTACATATTAAAAAAAGCAAAAGGGAAAATATCATGAAGAACAAAAATGTTGGGCAATCTGAAGTTATGAGGACATTTTTCTACATTTAAGTAAACTACTAAATGCAAATGGTAAACTTAGATTTGCTTCTGACTTGATTTAATATACCTTTTTTCTTAATCATTTCACATCAAGCAAGGCAATAAAGCCACTAAAGCATAAGAAGTGATGAAAAGTGAGAAAATATTACTACGAAGAGAAGACAATAAAATAATAGGAGTCAAAGAGACAGAAAGTGACAATTGATGGTGCACTTAAATTTTTGAAGATTCTAGTTGACAGAAAAGCAAGAAGACAGAAGAGGGTTCCACAGGCAAGAAGTGTGAGAGAAGAAACTATTAAAATAGAATTTGCAGTTACACTTAGTAATTTCAACAATTAAGTGATAAGACATACCTGCCAATCTAGTACTGCACTTAAATTCATGAATTCAAGGTACCAAAAAGAAAATCTCATCAGAACAATTGTCATAAAAATATTTATAGAAAAGGCACGAGGAAGCTACATCATGGTGGTGGGAAAAGGACTGAAACCGAGATACCAGATACTTTGGATTTTGTCAAGATTATTCAATGCATGGATGAAGATAGACTTAAAATGTGTAAAATAATATGTCCCATTCATATCATTGAAAAACATTAGACTCAAAAAGCACAATGAGTTACTCTTCTGGAGGGAAGCATCTGCCATGTTGATGAAATGCAAGAATGGTTCTCTGAGACAAAAGATAGCATTTTAGTTTTTGAGGTGATATACATCTGTTTACATGTAAAAATTTTAAATCACATATTTTATGCAATCATGAAAGTGAATCAATATACCTGCACACACATTTAAATATGCAGTCATTTTGTCTTATGCTTCCTTCTTCCATGTGCTGAGTGCCACTTCAGGGCATAGGTGATCATAGATCTCCACATCTTTCTATCTTATGTGGATTTTAGCAGTTTTTCTCCCTTTGCTAAAGGCCCTACCTCCCATACTGCCATCCATTCACACAAGCATGTCAGGTAATTAGCCTGCTGGTTACTCCTATCTTTCTTAACCCCAATATGCTCCATGAGGGTTAGGCTTTCCAATCCCTCCTTCCTTATTATTTGTTGAAGGAATTTCAGCTGTCTTTTTGTGATTCTGAGTATAAATGTTCTTTCTGTTGCCATTTTCTTTAAGACTTGTTGCTTACTCGATCTGTCCATAGAATTTTCAGTATCCGTATGTAGAACCATATTTCTGCTGCCTCTAGTTTTTTCCTCATCCATGGAGAGATTGTTCGACATTCACTGTCATATAAAAGGATGGATATCACATAGCAATCCAGAAGTTTTTTTTGTTTCAAAGGAATTTTCCCGTTTCTCAGCACCGTATTATTTTTTTTTGAAAGTTTCTTTTACTAGTCCAATGCATGTTTGGATCTCAGTGTTGCCTTTTCCTTCCTCTGTTAAAATGTTTCTCAGATATTTGAACTGCTGCACCTGTTTGATGCTTATATTTTCCAACTTGTAACTTGCATCTTGGGCTTTTCCTTTGGCTGATGGTCATTCAGGTTCTGTCTTCTTGCAGTTGATGCTTAGTCTTTAGATATGCAATAAAAAAATGGTTTAACTATTAACTGTAAGAAGACAGACTTTGTGCAAGAAGGACTGTGCAAAATTTGAGGGATTTATTTGGGAAGTATAAGATGCTGTTCAGAAACTAAGCAAAGCATTAAAAGATTGGAAAACTTTATTAAAAACAAAGCATAGAGTGTTGAGCTGGTATGTAATAATTATCTGAATTTCTGGGATTAGTAGTTATCATTATTTATATTTATACTGTTGTATACTTAATATATAGCATGCAATAACTGAGCCATTCTAAACAAAACAAAGATGAGATACCCTTAGACATAGACAGTGGAACAAGATCAATCTACTGTAGATTTAAGAAAGGGTTCAATTCAAATACTTTGAAGATTACCTGGATTGAAAAGCACCTAAAAAAGGCTGGAGAGCACAATGGCCAATGTGTTATGATAATAATAACAAAGATGAGGACAACAGTCCAAATGTAAATCATGTAATATCTAATTTCTTTGGTGACAATGAATATTGGATGATCAAGTTTCTTTACAGATGAAGAATAAACTTGAAGCAACAGAAATAATATGTCTGAATATACAAGTTTTGATGAAAATGGGACACTTATACTTACAATCAGAAAGAAACTTTTAAAATTTCTGTAACACATTTCTGGGAGAATCTCCTAAATTATCAAGTTCTTCCTTTTGGGTAAGTTCATAAAGGTCAGTTCTTTGACACCCATGAAATCAATGTAGGCATCCTCCAAGGATCTCTTCTCAGTTCGATATATTAACAATCTGCCTAAGAACATTCTCAGATCACGAGTAAATATATATTCAGATGATAACACAATGGGAACACTGCCAAAAACATAGATGACCAGAACCTGGTAGCTGATCTCACCTCTGTTCTTGTTCATACAGCTCAATGGGAGAGAAGCTGGCTTGTAACATTTTATCATCACAGAGTAGACCCTTTTCTCAGGTCATACTGAATGGTCGTACTCTCAATTAGGCTCTTTGCCTGTCATTTTCTGTTGAGACTCAAGCTCACATCAGACCTCAAGTGAAACTTTTATATATGATCCTTTGCTAAAGACACAATAAAATGTATCTGCCTCTTCCTGAAATACTCTCTCTACAAGAGCCTTGTCAGACCAAAGAGTATTTCTGCTACTCCTATGC
This sequence comes from Acanthosepion esculentum, assembly GCA_964036315.1. Classification (NCBI taxonomy): domain Eukaryota; kingdom Metazoa; phylum Mollusca; class Cephalopoda; order Sepiida; family Sepiidae; genus Acanthosepion; species Acanthosepion esculentum. The sequence goes on from CAXIWW010000218.1 coordinate 64,255, forward strand.
TGGAGCTGCCCAGTCCTCACTGAATTCAAAACCACTTGCACCACCATGTGGGTCATGAATTGTTTCTCCCCACCCCTTCAACCCCTTTCCCACAGATGAAATATTGCTTGCCTCTTGCAACCCTGTTGCTATTTTCATGGCAGATATTTGGGGCAACTACATTGCTTGTTTTCCCGATCATAGGCCATCACAGCTAGGATCCACCATAACACGAACACTAAGATAGCACATCCTATTTTCTTCATATTCCATTAGTAAGGAGTAATTTTCATTCAAACACCTTCTTCTTCAGAACTGTTGTAATGTGGGAAAACTCCCAAGAGGATGCTTTCTTGATCATTACAATCTTAACCTTTTCACATCAAGGATCAACCATTATCTATCTTGCATATCCATGCAACCCTTTCTCCTGCCATACACATCCATGTAATATGCAACCCTTATTCCTGCCCTATACACTCATACAACATCCTCATTTAGTTACCTTCTACCTTGAGTGAAACTTAGGCCTGGTATTGAGTGAACAATAGTAAAGTAATAATATTAATGATAATAAGGGTCTAGAAAATTTAATGCTCACAATGAAGGCAAAAGAAACAGTGCATAATCTACCTTACAAGTTTGTGTGAATGGATGACAGAACAGAGACAAAGAGAGATGGTAAAGTTATTCAGAGAAACAAAATACAAGAAGCTGTTGAGAGCCATGATCATTCATTTGTTGAGTTTGTGCAAATGGATGACAGA